>ML317145.1:0-30995 GCA_005239505.1 Nicotiana paniculata | reverse complement strand
AATATAAAAGGTGTCGGCTTAGGAATAGTCTTAATATCACCCACGGGTGAAAAGACACGACAAGCTATCAAATGTTATCCTATAACTAACAATGAAGCAGAGTACGAATATGTCATTGCGGGACTAGAACTCGCACAAGAACTTTCAATCGAGCAAATCGTAATCAAAAGCGACTCCCAACTGGTAGTAAATTAGATGCAGGGGACTTACATCGCTCGAGAGACTCGGATGCAACAATATCTGGAAAAGGCACGAGAGCTCGTGAGACAATTCAAAACATGGAAGGTAATACAAATACCTAGAGAGGAAAATGCAGAAGCAGATGCATTAGCTAACCTCGCAGCAGTCACGGAAGTAACAAACAAAGACAATGCAATTGCCGTTCATCTATTCCATTCAGCGATCGACCAGGACAGAAATGAGGTAACTTTCAACAATTTAACCTGGGATTGGAGAAACAAAATCTTAATTTTTTTGCAGAATGGCACCGTACCTGAAGACAAGAAAATAACTCAAGCACTTCGCCGCAAAGTTGCACGGTACTGCCTCATTCGCAACTCATTATATCGCAAGATGTTCTGAGGACCCTAGCAAAATGCCTCGGACCTAACCAAACGGAGTTCGTGATGAAAGAAGTCCACGAAGGACACTGTGGAAATCACTCAGGGGCGAGATCCTTGGTAAAAGCCTTAATCAGAGCTGGGTATTATTGGCTTAAGCTGGAAGAAGAGGCCGAGAACTTCGTATCCAAATGCGACAGATGCCAAAGGTTTGCCAATAACATGTATCGACCAGCGAAATTATTGCATCCAATAATATCCTCATGGCCCTTCATGAAATGGGGTATGAACATAGTGGGACCTCTTCCCACAGCTAAAGGACAGGTACGGTCTTTGCTCGTGCTAACCGACTATTTTACAAAATGGGTAGAGGCAGAAGCGTTCAAACATGTGCGAGAAAAGGAAGTTAAAAGCTTCTTATAGCGAAACATAATATGCTGCTTTGGGATACCAAAGGAGATCGTGTGTGATAATGGCCCACAATTCATAGGCTCGCAAATCACAGAATTCTTCGAACGCTGGCAAATCAAACGTATCACTTCAACGCCATACCACCCCGTGGCTAATGGTCAAGACGAGTCAATGAATAAAGTCATCATCAACAATCTAAAGAAGCGGTTAGATAAAGCCAAAGGAAACTGGCATGATGAGTTACCAACGGTACTATGGGCATACAGAACAACTTCAAAAACAGCCACGGGAGAAACTCCGTTCACACTTGTCTATGGCTCAGAAGCCTTAATACCTGTGGAGATTGGTGAACCAAGCATAAGGTTTACAACAGCCACGGAGGAAGCAAACGACGACAAATTGAGGACCAATCTGGACCTGCTCGAACCACAGAGAGAAGCAACACTAATACGGATGACATCTCAAAAACAAATCATAGAGCGTTATTACAACCGTAAAGCTCATCTCAGGTACTTCAAGATTGGGGACTTCGTCCTCAAAAAAGTCTTCAATCAACGAAAGAAGCAGACGCAGGAAAGCTAAGTCCAAACTGGGAAGGAATCTACAAAGTCTGAGGCATAGTTTGGAAGGGCGCTACGATATGGAAGCTATGGACGGTAGAATCCTACCAACAAGTTGGAATGCCATCCACTTGAAGAAGTACTACTTCTAAGGAAAAGAAGTTGATACCTCCGGTCAGGTATCACACATTCGATTTTATTTTGAACATTTAAAATTTTACTAACCTTTTTAGATGATAGGCATAAATCTAACCCATCACCAGATGATGATATTAGACCTGCAAAGACGCGAGGAAGTAACTGAATTCCCGGTCTAGGGTTACATTTTTTGATGGACATTTTAAAGGATTAAGCAGTCATCATCTAAAAACTATATACCTTCGAGTCCCGCATGTTTTTCCTTTTCAGTAAAAGGACCACAAGGAAGGAATAGTCAAGTGTTCGAGATTTCATTCTTCAAAGATTAAACACTTGGGGGACTATACAGTATGGAAGTCTAAGACGAAGCAAAGAAGACTATCAAAAAGTCAAAACTCGAGCCTAAAGATCCATCTACCCAACAAGTCAAGTGATACGAGCAGAATCGAAAGAGTCGAAGACTCAAATACAAATTTGAACACTCAAATACAAATCTTGATCCAAAAATCCTTCGAACATGTTCAGGTTGAAAGGCAAAATATTAGCTACGAGGAAGAAATGCACATCTTTGTACTTATTCAAAAGAAAACCGTTGTAACCAAAAACAATTATGGGTAAAAGATCATCATCATTGTACTCATTCAAAAACTGTTGTAACTAAAAACAGTTATGAAATCTTTGTACTCACATGTAAAACTGTTATCAAATAAAACAGTTACGGATGAAAAAGCATTTCCTCGTGACCATTGAAAACTGTTACAAACGAAAAATAATTCTTCTCTTGTATTAACTCGAAAAAACTGTTACATACGAAAAACAGTTATGAAATACAAGTGTACATCAAATCTGTTAAAAGAAAACAGTTGCAACATGAGTTTTAGACAATAATCGAACACATGTAAAATGTTGTGGAAGTTCAAACAAAAAACTTTCCTCAGAAACATTCTTAAACATGCGAAAAATTCCTATCACTCTATTTCATTATCACACCATTATGAAGTTGAGACGTCTTCTTCATTAAGTGTCGATCAAAAAGGGGCCTCTTTCATAAATTTTGCCTACTACAAAAAGGCACACATTTTATATGATACCGTGCCTATTACGAAAAGGTACGAGTAATCTAAAGCATTCTATATGCAAAACTAAGAGGTAAAACTAAAACCTCAAAAAATTAAGCATGCAAAAGACTTAAAGAGTAGAATAGAGACTCAGTAACAAAAGTCATATTTTGCATTGATATGATAAAACGGCTAAGTAGAAACTAAGCATTAAATTTACACTTAGCCATATATATTGTATTTACATTAAGGTGCCCCTAAGTTGTCAGTTGGGGACTTTAAAAGATCCAAACTTACCCCCCGATGGAGCTGGGGGTAGCCACCATTCAAATAAAAAAAGAACGGGAACCAACATCTTAATTGTCTTTAGAAGGGGGATCAACTTCTTCGTCGGCAAAGAAAGCAGGAGCAGTTGGAGACGAGGGGACTTGAGCAGCAGGAGCCTCACCTTCGGGTGAAGAGAGATTCTGACCTTGTTGAGATTTCTCCGTGACTTCTTTGATTTTAGCTATTTCAGCGTTAAGGTCGAAACCCTCTTGAATCATTTCCGTCAATGTGTCAAGGCGAGAATTCATATATGCCCAACTGACATCGACAATTGTCGCCTCCTCAAGAGATTGGTAATCATTCTCCCATATCATAATCTCAGCTCTCAACCCGTCTCTCTCAGCCTCAATAGCATCTTTGGCGACCCTTAAAGGTGCAACAGACCTCTCCAAGAATTGAATTTTGTCCAAGGCATTGCGAAGATCCTCTTGGGTCTGGGTCAGAGACTCCACAAGCTCGCCTGAATACTCTTCTTTCTGCTCCAGCAAGGCTTTTAAACTCCTAGCTTCTTCTGAGGCACGGGACAACTGCTCGGCAAATGAAGACTCAAGAATGCTCTTATCTTTGTCCGCATGGTTAGTATAAGCCTTCTCCACTGTCAACTCCGCTACCGCTCCAAGGTACATTTTTCTTCCTCTAAGGCCTCCATGTCGAGCCTTAAGCATTCATATTTCCCCTTCCAGTTATCAACTTCAGCACGCCACTCTTTTATTTCTTGCTCCGTGTTAGAAACCCTCTTCATGAGCTCCATGCCTATAATATTGATCTACAAAAAGGAAATCAGTTAAATACGAGAATTACATGTACGAGCATGAAATGCAAAAGAATATACTTTACCTTCAAAGATGTATGCGCGAACTCATTAGCCCAGGTAAGAGAACTGTGGCTATCCAGTTTGGTCCTCTCTGTTGGGCCTATCAAGGGCTTCAGCCACACCTCACGCTGACCAGATTTCTTAAAAAGACTCCCACCAGCTTGAACCTCTATTAGAACTTGTTGTATCTCCCTGTTGGAAGACCCTACTTCTCTGACAGAAGGCACGGAAGCAGGCAGATATGTAGAAGCCACGGGCACGAAAGTCTAGGGAGCTGAGAAAGCCAGGGGCAAAGTAGTAACGGGAGCAGTAATAGCCAAGGGAGCGAAGGAGGTAATAGGAGAAGATGAAGGAACTTCTCTAAAAGAAGGAGGAAGAACGGCCAAGGGAGCTTCATTAACATCAGGGTCGAAGCCTTCACGAAACAAATGATCCACAGAATCATGCGCAGGAGAGAGAGAAGCATCCTCAGAGGAAGAAGGTCTAACATCAGGCACGAAAGACACTGCCACGGGTGTAGACTCATCGTCTAAAATCACCTTCCTTCTACGTGACTTGTGCACAAAGGTGTCCTCCTCTTCTTATTCTTCTTCTAAGGTCCTAGACCCACCAACCTTCCTCTTCGAAGAAGAAGAACCAGCAATAATTTCCTGGGCTTGAGCCAGGGACATTTTGGAAACATACACAACAGACATTCCACGGATAGGAAACCCTATCAAAAATAAAGGGTTAAAATGAGAAAGAGATTCGAGCAAGGAAAGAAACGAAAACAAAAGCTTCACTTACCGTGAGTTTTCACTTTCCAAACGTACTTCCCGGAGAAGTAGTTCCAAGACCTTTCTTCCAACGGAGCAATCGGCAACAAATTTTCTACCCAACCATGGATACCTGAGACATTCTCAACAGTACCCATGATTGCTGAAAGAAGAAAAAAAACAGCTACGGTGTTAATAAAACACTTAAAGCAAAAAGGAAGAATAACGAATGTGAGCTAAAATGTACTCACGTGCACGATTCCACTTCTCGTGGAAGGGAAGATTTTATTCACCTACTAAACCAGCAGGTGGCACAACAACGTACCGAAGGTACCAACCTCTATTCTTATTGTCTTCAGGGGTTACCAGCACTCTTTTACTCCTGACAGCCAGAGTAAAAATCCCTTGACGAAATAAAGCATGAGAATAAAGATGAATGAGATGATTAAAGGTAAAAGGAACCGAGGCTAAAGTAGCTAAACATCTTAGACACGCAACAACCCGCCACACAAGAGGACCAACTTGTCCTACGCAAATTTTGAAGAAACGACAGAATTCAATGATGACTGGATCAATAGGAGGTTTAAACCCTAAAGTAAAAGGGTAGGTATAAACGTAAGAATACCCTGTCTTGTAAGACGTTATTCTTTGGTTCTCATTTGGAACGATGATAGGAAAATCAAACTTCCAAGAGCATTCCTTGCGAACAAGGGGAACTAAACCTTCAGTAATAAGGGTAGGGTACCTATCAGCACTATCAAGGGATAACGACTAATCAACAAGGACCTAACTATCCCTAGTGAAGGTAAACTCAGCAGGAATGATTTCATCTACTAGACGAAGATCTAGAAGCCCTAGCTCTTGGAGAAACTAAAGACTTAGCAGAAGGATGGGAAGTAATCTAGGAAGAAGAAGAACCTCTTAAAGGAGTAGAGCCTAAACTCCTCATTCTACCACCTCTCCTGCTCCGCATCGGAGCAGAAGAAGGGGTCAAATCATCCACATTTATCACTGTTTTAGGTTGGTTCGATGAACACATATTTACGAAGACAAGAAAAAAAAACTCTTTACAAATAAAGAAGACAAGTTAGAAGTGTTTCGTGAAAGTTAAGAAAAGAAAAGAGGTATTTATACTTGAAGACAACCGTCAAACATGGGAAAAAACAATGATGAGAAAGTCATAATTGAAGGTGTCACTTCGTGACTGATGCAGCTGCAAAAAGCCCTAAAAGGCGTCGAGTAACTGCAGAACCAATCCGGAGGAAACACGTGGCTTGAGCATTAGATGGAAGGACAAGTGAAGCCTATGTTCAGAGAAGGATACAATGTTTCGAGGTGAAACGGCGGCAAAATATTCCCGCCATAAATGCGTATCCACTTACCAAATATTAATCGATAAATAAATGGTAAGTGGGGGGACTATCTGTATTGGTAAAAAAAGAGTTTCACACGTATGATAATTCTTGATGACTCAGCCGGCTACGTGGACCAAGGAAAACATGACAGCTGGACATGATTCTATAAAGAGGTGCGAAGCAAAGAGACACGACTCAATAAACCTACGGAGTAATCAGCTACGAGAAACTCAACCTGATTGAGACAAGGAAGAGACACGGTCAGAATGAATCCGGACAAAGCTACGGGCAGATTCAGAGACCCTCAATTAATGACTCACGCGTTACACAACCTTCATGAAACAATTACGGCCATTCTATGTAACGTCCCATTAATGTAATAATTAGTCATTAATGAGCGATCATTGTAAGAGGTAGACGTTGTGTTAAGAAATTCCCTATATAAGGGAATAAAATATAACTTGTAAGGACATTTTACTTTTCTATGCATCATATTATTGTCCATTTACTTCTTTTTATTTATTATTATTTCCTGGCTTGGTCAAAGGATCTAATTCTTTGGTTAAACAGCTGGACCGATATATTATACTGGAACTCTCTAGTATAATATTCTCCAGTATATTATACTGGAGTTCCAGTATATTATGATGGAGTATTTTCCGGATTTTGAACAGTGTTTTCGTTTAGATTTATCTTTACATGAAAAGTGGCTAAATTTCGATTACTTTTGAAATTGTGACTTATTTTTGAATGACCACTTGTAAATCTGACTATTTTTTAATTTCTCCCAGGAATTTGTGAACAGAGAGTTGTAACTTCTTTATACACTAAGGAAGAGCAGGGAGAAAATACCGGTAGATTAACCATATCAACCACTAAAACATTGTAAAGCTAAAGAAACTAAGGGCGCCAACGCTAACAGAAATTCGAAACCAAACCAAAAATCTCCCACACCCTACAACAATGGCGATAATATTGGCAAAAATAGACTGAATTCAAATCTCTCATTCTTCATTTCCACCATTTCCTCTCTTTCCTTTTCTCTCTTTCATATCCCTCCATTCATAGTATTAGACAAATTTTCACAAATTTCATCCCCAAATCCTCACAAGAGGGGCTGGAGATGAAAAAAATGCCTAGAGGATCACCACCTCCACCACATTTTATCTCATTCTTATCGTCGTCAATCATGGCCAATATCCTCGTGGCGTTTATTTGCCTCATTATTCTTAGCCCCTCGACTATAATAATGCCCGTTTCAGCACAATCAGATACTGCATCTGCAAAATCTTTTCCAGCATTTACCCCATCAGATAATTACCTTGTTGGTTGTGGATCCACTTCCCCTACTACTCTTTCAGGAAATCGCGTGTTTCAACCAGATCAAAATACAGCTAAATATTTAGCCTACAGCGGACGTGACATTCAGGCTTCTGCACCAGACAACAATAACAATGTACCCTCACCTATATACCTCAACGCCAAGATTTTCAATATTGAAGCTACGTACACATTTCACGTGACAAATCCAGGACTGCATTGGATCCGTCTTCACTTTTTCCCTTTACAAAATAACGAATTTAATCTCCAAACTGCTAAATTCTCTGTTTCAACAGATAAATTAGTCCTTCTCCGCGACTTTCAAATGGAAAAAAACGAAGCAATTATGAAAGAGTTTCTTGTAAATGTCACAATAGAACGTTACGCTATTAAATTTCAGCCTACTGAAGGGTCCATTGCATTTATCAATGCAATTGAGTTTGTTACTGCTCCAAGCCAAGTACTTGACTACTCTGTCCCTCTTCTTTTCCCCGTTTCGCAAAAATTTGATCTCTCAAATAGTAATTTTGAAACTACCTATAGGCTTAATATGGGAGGTTCATTTCTTGATGCTACAAATGATACTTTAGGGAGAAATTGGTTACCTGATTCACCGTTCCGTAATAATGCCACTGGACAGGTTCTTTCTGTTCAACCATCTGCTATTCAATATCCTACACCGGGAGGTTCGCCTTTGATTGCTCCTCCTACAGTTTACAGTACTGCAGTAAAAATGGCAGCCTCAGAAACTACTATTCCCAATTTCAACATATCATGGACGATGGACATTGATACCGCGTATACATACCTCATTCGCCTTCATTTCTGCGATATCATAAGCAAAGCGCTCAATGAGCTGTATTTCAATGTGTACATTAATGATAAGATGGCAATTTCCGGGCTAGACTTGTCATCTTTGACTAATAATCATCTGTCTACAGCTTTTTACAAAGATTTTGTGGTAGATTCCTCTTCATCATCCAATCCGCTCAGTGTAAAGGTTTCTCCAGTGAATGATGTCCAAGGATTCAGGAACGCGATCTTGAATGGTCTTGAGGTTTTTAGGATGAATAATTCTTTGGGTAGTTTTGATGGAGAATATGGTGTTGATGGTAAGAAGAGTAGTGGACCAAGCAAAACAGTGGCTTATGTTGGTTTTGCAATGATGTTTGGAGCCTTTGTAGGATTAGGTGCTATTGTTTTTAAGTGGCAAAAAAGGCCTCAAGATTGGCAAAAGAGGAATAGTTTCTCCTCTTGGTTGCTTCCGCTACACGCTGGAGATACAAGTTTTATGGCAAGCAAGGCTTCATTGTCGCGCAAGAGCCAATTTTTCTCTTCAACAATGGGATTAGGACGGTATTTCTCTTTTGCTGAATTGTCAGACGCTACCAACAATTGGGATTCGAATGCCATAATTGGCGTTGGTGGCTTTGGAAATGTGTATTATGGAGAAATTGACGATGGTACCAAAGTTGCTGTTAAGAGAGGCAATCCACAATCTGAACAAGGCATCAATGAGTTTCAGACCGAGATTCAGATGTTGTCCAAGCTCAGACATCGCCATCTGGTGTCGTTGATTGGTTATTGTGATGAAAACTCGGAGATGATATTGGTTTATGAGTTCATGCAAAATGGTCCATTCAGAGATCATTTATATGGAAAGAACTTACCACCTTTGTCCTGGAAGCAAAGGCTAGAAATTTGCATTGGCTCCGCTCGTGGGCTTCATTACCTCCACACGGGTGCATCTACAGCGATCATTCACAGAGATGTCAAAACCACCAACATTCTTCTCGATGAGAACTTAGTCGCGAAGATGGCTGATTTTGGGCTATCAAAGGATTGCCTTTCCACAGAGAGTCACGTAAGCACAGCTGTGAAGGGAAGTTTCGGGTACCTTGATCCTGAGTACTTCCGCAAGCAGCAACTAACAGACAAGTCAGATGTGTACTCGTTCGGGGTAGTACTTCTAGAAGCCTTATGCGCTCGTCCTGCAATTAATCCAGCACTTCCAAGAGAGCAAGTGAATTTGGCTGAATGGGCATTGCAATGGAAGAGAAAAGGATTGTTGGACAAGATTGTTGATCCTAATCTTGTAGGACAAATTAATCCAGAGTCAATGAAGAAATTTGCTGAAGCAGCAGAAAAGTGTTTGGCAGAATGTGGTGCTGATAGGCCAAGCATGGGTGATGTGCTGTGGAACTTGGAATATGCTTTGCAGCTGCAAGAAGCCTCATTACAAGGAAAAGCTGAGGATGAAAATAAAACATCTGCTGCTCCAGCCTCTCCTGCAATAGTTGCCCCTACTGCCCCGGCCTCTGCACCTTCCACTCCTGATAACCGACCAATTTCTTCACCTGAGCAGACAAGAAATCCTGCTGAACTTCAAACAATTGACGATCACTCAGGAACTGCAATGTTTGCTCAATTTGCTGAACTTAACGGGCGATGAATGCCACAATCACTTTGACAGAGATTATAATAGAAAAATCTCAATTGGTGTATCTCAGCTGAAATATATATGTATAAATAGTTGGAGCCAGCTCTTTTACTGCGACTTCTCTGAATGAGTCACAATAGCTGGCGGACATGTTTTTGGTTGTTTTGCATTCCGAACATGAAATGCTGGATGTGTAGATGGAAAAAAGTTTGTGAACTGAATAATAATGTACTATTGTATAGTAGTATTATTTACTTCATAGTTTCTCTTACACCCTTACTGTTGTGTTTTTTTCTCAGTCTAGATGGGGTTAATGCTCATTGAATGTAACTACATACGCTGACTGGTTCTTGAGCAATTTGAGTCACATTTTGCTAGATCATCATTTCAATACAATTTTTTCTGTCGCTTGAAAACTTCTCATACCATTTTCAGTTTGCTATTCAAGGTCAAACCAGTACCTTCTGTGCTTAAGGTATGTTGCAGAGTGCATACATAACAAACAAAATTTGCAATTAATCCATGTCAAGCTTCTGATGAATTGTATCTGTCTTAAGGCCATCAAATGGAGTTTCCTATCCTACCCTTTTACGACGACTTAAAAATGGTATGTACTAGCCGATGGATACATGAACCAAAAAGAAAAAAGGAATTACAGTCGTGATAATAACTAAACACAGGAGACACACTAGTAAATGACCCGATTTGAAAGTGCCTGGTAAAATAGTGAGAATTGCATTCTTAGACGGTCATATCTGTTAAGTCAGAATCAAGGCTGCTCCAAATGACAACATTAGAAATGGAGTTAACTGGGGGCATCATGCCAGTATCAAAACTTCATGAAGTTTGCACCTAAGATCAACAACTCATAAGTTAGGATGTGGCAAAAAGAATCACTGTTTCCCTATATCGTACAAAGTTAGAAGCACGGCTAGAATTAAGATCATGGAAATTATTGTTGCACCCTCTTTTTCTTGCTGATGTCTGAATTTCCATCAAGCATGGCAGTATCAGTGTGAATATCATCCGCTTCTGCATGGCTTTTAGTTTGCATTTCATCAGTGACACGGGATACCTCTGAATCGGCAGCAACTGAAATGTCAGACAACTTTCTTTTATTCCCAGCAGAAAGAATTTCAGGGTCTTTGACAATAATTTCTAACTCATCATCATCCTCCGGCTCCAGCTGAACTGTCTGAGATGCATTGGATGAGCTAGGGCCATTGTCAGATGTTTTGGTTTTCTTTTCTGTTGCAAGAGCTGGTGTCCATCCTGAAAGAACCATTTCATCAGGTTCTTTCTCCTCATCAAACTCTTCTCTGCAAATACAAAATCATATAACAGTTCAAATTAGTTTGAGGCTGCAGAGCAAGAAGAAAAGAAAAAGTAAATAATCTTCAGGATTGAGGTCAATGGACAAAAATAAACAGCATAAACAAGTGCTTATATATAGAATGCCCTCAAATTAGCAATGCACTCCCAAATACACTAAGACAAGTCCTCCAAAAGGAATACAAAAAGGAAATGGATCAAACCAGCCGGCACACAAAAAAATTTAATGCTTCAAGTCCCATACTATGGATTGGGTGAGCTTCAAAAGCAAAAGAAAGGGGCAAAACATCAAAGAAGAAAATATAACAATTACATCAAAACAACAGACAACCACACGACTTGGAACAATAGCCATAGCACAAGTTGGTGAAGAAACATCTAGTCTATGTGTACATATAATGTCTCGAACCAAGCCCGGCAGAGACTACGCCATTATGCAGCATGAGAATATCTAATTGAAGTAGTCATTGCCGATAGATTCTGATTGTCTGGATTTCCATTTCCTTATGTCAGGAAGAGTTATATTCTTCATGGCAATAACGGGAAATCTCTAGACAGGGAAAACCAAGAACACAAACAACTCTTTAAATCAGCTACAAACATATCAATCAAAACTTAGCCAAGATGGAGACTCCAGCTTCCTTTCTAATAATGTGAAGCTCATAGTGGAGGAGTCGATCATAATCCAGTGGCTAGTGGCACGTGCACGTATTTCATTTTAAGAAAATGAATTTTAAGTGTCCAAGATCCATTACAGAATGGTCAACCTGACCCTAGGGATCCTGAAGAGGTCATTCGAGAGTATCTCAATAGAAAATCTAACTTCTTTCCCATTTTCCCCACAAGCCAAGAGCAGCTCTTCAACAATTAAACAAAAGATCGAATAAAGACTCTATATCAAGTTTGCCCAACTGTATCATATTCCAAAGGCTAGTCCAGGGCAGGTTTAATAAGCATGATTCATTTAACAACACCAACTTGCTCTTCTTCTTTATTTCTTTCTTTCTATGCATCAATCCAAACCATAATCTTAATCCAGCAGAATTAGAAAATTACAAGTCAAGCAGTACAACGAATAAGCACTAAAACGGATTCAAGGGAGCATGCAATTAAGGTTGTGATGTAAGATATGAATGAATCAAAAGGAAAAAGAATGAAGAATCATTAAACTTGAATGAACTATCATGTCAAGTTCCACCAACAGCTTAACTTCTGAAATATCATCAGCTAACTCTATTGCTAAATACCAAATAACATTAAAGTAAAATTCTATGTAAAGGTAAATCCCGATGATAGTGAGAACAAGGAGGACCTGTGCTTAATATTGATGTTACATTTCAGCTCTTGCTGAAGATCCTCAACTGTGAGAATTGTGCCACCAGTAACCGGAGAGGGAAGCTCAGACAGCACCTAAGTGTGTTATAATCACCGAGACATGTAACTTATCAGCCGATAACTATAGAGCTTCTTCATATACATACACAGACATGACAATACCATACCTTGTCAAGGTTTGCTGCATAATTGGCAACCTCATCTTCCTCGAGATCATCACCCACCTCATAAAGAAGTGCCACCCCATGCATGATCAATGGGAGGCTCATGCCAAGTTTTGCTTTAACAACCTTCTCAACAAAATCCCTCAACTTCGAACGATGAGTATTGATCTCAAGTGTTAGAGGTGTCTGCTCATATATTTGCATCAAATAAGAAATTAGTAGCTGAAACAAAATTTCGTAAAGTAGGACAGGCGGAAAGACAATCTATTATACTTTACAGTAGATCATACCTCAGAACAAACATAACAAGACTTGTTTGGCTCAAAGGGCTCCACTGGCATGAGAAGCATCTTTCTTGAGGAATGCTCAAGGCAATAAGTCATCCTGCAAGGGAGTGCACATGATATTATAAACAGTACCTAACAAAAAGACATGGTCATTGTTCCATTCGTCATACTTCTACAGAACATAAGTTCTCGTCACCGAGTTCTTGATAGATTTGGTCATATAGGAGTTTGTCCTCGTATTGTAAGCTAATAACAAAAAATAAAAGAAAGGGTAGATAAAAGCATCCTGAAACTTTTTCCTCGAGTCTTTTGATTGTTTTCCTTCTTGGATTTTACAAGGTCCTGGCAGCTTTCCTATTCTTTTTACTTTTTACACGGAACAACAGGATGACATGCATTGCACGATGCTTTAAGATGTAGGATGCCTTATTTTGACTTTCTACTATTTGCTAAAAGCTACTAAAATATTCTTTATTTTCTATAGTGAATAATCAGTATGCAATCAATTAACTAATCCTCAATCCCTAATTAGTAGGGCTCCACTATATGAATCCTCTATATCCACTTTGCTCTATTTGGCTAATACGTTCCAATACTATATAATTTGTCTTCAGTAATTCAATTAGGGGTTTTCTAAAACTATAGATTCTCTCATCTACAATCATCCCTACACTGGCACTGCTGATAATCAATAACATTTCACCCAACAAATTGCATTCATGTACTTAAATTAAATTTCTAGTACTTTATGCATAGTGTTCTCGAAAATCCCTCATTTTAAATTTAGAAAGAGAACTCCACAACTATTCCGCAGATCAGTTACCTTATTTGTTTACTTTTCTATCAATTCTGCATCAAAGAGATCAAAGCATAGAATTCCGATAAGAATAATAAATTTGTTAATCAGAATTAAATTAGCAATGATTTTTGACGTAGTAAAAATGATGGTTTCAGACCTTCAGAGATACTTTTACAATGATCCTCTTTTAACAGCTTAAAACTATTAAATTAGGCCACACACTTTCACGTGGTAAGAACAGGCAGAAGTCCTAAGTTCAAGTCTCTCCACCCATCAACAAAAATATTTCCATACCGAGCAGAAACATCAGGCCCTCGCATGAGCAGACACGCTGCAGACCTAAATTAGATAATAAAATATCCCCTCTTAGCAGTTTAAACTTTTAGATGAGGTGGTCCCTCTCTTCAACAATCGTAATTACTACTTATAATAACCACTGAATTTGTTGCTGCCCCAAATGATTAATCGCTAGCTGATTACAGTTGTTTTTCACTTGATCCTTATCAGATGATGAAATCTGCACTTCAACAATTTTGACCAAAATTCATTTTCAAAAAAAAATTGCAGTGGGAAGTGGGAAGTGGGAAAGAGGAGAACTGGAAGCATGTGGAAATAGCTTCAAAGAAGCCTGTAGAGATCAGTCACAGCTGGCAGGAGTATCTGATATCTTGGCCATTCTAGTTGATCTCCAAATAATAATTATCTGCTTCAAAGTGAAGAAAAGCGCAGTAAATAGTGGAATCAGCCCTACCTGTAGCTTTTTACATCATTTTGCAACACCTTCATTGCTTCAAGCACAATCAGCCCTGCAATTATGGCATTTGTCGTTGCAACGGCATGCACGATATTGCCAGCAATACCTTTAGCTTCAAAAAGGCTATGTAATGGAATCCCAAAAGAAGCGGCACGAATATTTGCAGCAGAAGTCACAAACTCTACAGCCAACTGGTCATCCTTATCAAAACCCAACTGGCCAATTTCCTGCGACAGTGGTAAAGACAGAAATAATTACAACATAGATTAAATGAAATAGAAATCTAAACTATGTACAAGAGAACAGAATCAGAAGATGGGGATGGTATCAAAACCTTCTCTCTTTTCAAGAAAAAGAGCTTTAATGACTCGAGAAATACTTCAGAATTTTCCCTTAGGCTCCACAAATCCTGAGGATTTTTAAGGCCCAGATATGCCATTGCAGACACTGAAGAGGGGTCACAAGTTTTTGAAGTTTTATCCTTGTTTCCATTCTGTTCAATTGGTTGTGGTGGCAATACATCTTTGGTGTATAGAGGCCTAGGCCTGTTACGATTCTTCCACGTCTCTTCATTACGTAATGCTACTTCGATGTTGTAACCAAAAACATGATCATATATTCTCCTCCCATACTGCTCAATATCTTCATCAGCTCTACGCTCGAAAACATCTTCCGCATGTTCTGACGAGCTTGAAGCATCAGTAGAACGAACATTAAGGTCATTTTCTTGATTCTTGTCTCCAAAAAGCTTTGTAAATAGCAGGTCTTTTGCCCATACGATGCAGTGAACAAACTGGAATCAGAAAACAATGTCAAAGCAAAATGTTTAAGGCAAGTCACTGCAAGTAGCATAGTGATGAATACCCATATAAGCCTCTAATATCTTAGAAAAGTAGCTGATAAGGACCAAGTGCCACATTAGTGGTAAGAAACAGAAGCACCTAACAATAATCTCACTGTAATATGTGCAATATGCTGACAAAATAGCTCTTTCATCATGTATCAGTACCGGAATGACATTTAACTAAATACAGATTTACATGGCTCAGCTCAAATTAAGATTCAAGAAAAGGATTGAGCACTCGTCAGCACCTTTGATGGAGTGCTTGTGATTGTACAGACGGGGTAAGTTTTTGGAGCTGGTTTAGGCTGACATTCATAACATTCTGTTTTACCCTTCACATGCACGGTGACCTGCCAACAATAAATGAGTAGACCAGAAGAATTTCAGAACTAGTAAGAGTCGAAGGAAATTCAGTCTTTTCTTTTTATCAGCTAAAAGTCGATTTTCATTCGACAAGCATCCAGAGGATGCAATTGTGTTAAAAAGAAAAACAGATAGCTCCTGTACATTGCTTTTCAACTCCTATCTAAAACCCAAGGAGCTTACAAAATTCAAAAACAAAAGAGCAATATTTACATTACAATGGTGACACCAAGCAAAAAGATCTAGCCTTCAAGACATGAATTGGAGTTGAGACTCCATGAAAGCGCCTTTGATTAGGAAATTCAGTCAGCTGATAAATAGAAAGAGCAGACCACATGGTAATACACTTTGCGACCAGAACCAAAAACAAGAGCAGCCACATAGGAATCTCAGACCTTCAATAACACATAGAAAGCTACAAGATTATGTAGTTTCTCTATGACTTAGAGGGTGTAAAAAACAGATTGACCTTTTGGCTAGAAAGTCTGAATCAAACAACTCCAGAGAAAAGCAGAAAACATCATTATTGCTCCATCCTTCAAAAGAATGAGGTAAATAAAAAATTGATCACATGCAATAAAGATGATGATAATGATTGCAGGAATTCTTTTGAACAAGACATAATCTGATCCAATTTGACCAACTCCACCCAACTAACAATTATTTCCAATTTTCCAAGCAGGTCTTGGAAGAACAGAATAACAAGTTACTGGATATAACAGCTGTAACAATGATCAACATGTATACTTCATAAATTTCAGTAAAATAGTTAAGAACCTTTTCTTAATATATCTTACTATGAACTGAATTTTTTTCCCTTCAAATTTAGCAATCTGCTTCATTACTATCAAATGGTACATTTGACATCAAAATATTGGAATTGTTTTTTTTTATCAAGTAAAACAGTGGAATTATAATAGCTTCTTTCACTTGAAGAGGGAAATAGAAGTATAAAATAGTGAGTAGCTGTTTTCAATTGGTAGCTAAACAACCACAACACTTTTCGCCTCGAGAATGCCACATGCAAGACATTATGATAGACTATTCCCTTTATGTTTTTTTAAATTACGTAACTTCCATTATAATACATTAGACTGGTTGCATCCAAGTTTGAATGTTGCTAAGAAATCTAAAATGTACAGACTAGCAAATATAAGACAGAGACAGAAGTTAAAATGACATTTACTATAAAAACCGGAAAAAAAGAGATTTTACCTGGCCGAGGAAGCCTGTAGTCCCACTTTCAACTAATGGGACACCAGATGCCAAACAAAGGCGGTTCACATGTCGCCTAGCATCTAGATTGTCAAGGCCATTAAGCACAACATTGAATTGCTTGAAAAAATCCACATTGAAGTCTGGATCTTTGACATTTGCATGGTATGGTGTAATTCTAATATGAGGCCTAAATTTTAGGACAGCCTCTCTAGCAACCTGGAGAAAATTTTGAGTACATTACTCAGGAATCAAAATCTGTCTGAAAATGTAATCCAGAAAAAAGAAATTGATGTGATTTCCTTACTTTAGCCTTAGATTGTCCAACATGTTTCTGTCGAAACAAGAATTGTCTATTTAAGTTACTGACTTCGATTGTATCCATGTCAATCTGGAAATAGACAAAATGAAACATGAAACCAGGTTAGAAACTAAATGGAGACAGTGTAAACATGGGACTCAGACAAATAAATGGGAAAAATGTGTTTTAAAATATACATATAATATTATTTCACAAAGAAATAAGATAATAAAAAGTGAGTCCAAATAACATGACGCAGAACTCCCCCCCCCCCCCACACACACACAGAGTTCAGAAGCCCCCTCACCCTTCTGCAAAGTCCAAATGTACATCCGAATAGGCTGAGAGCAAATGGAACAAATAAAGATGATCGGTGGAGTTCACCCCTAAAAAAACAAAGCACACCCCTACAACTCCCCCCACCCACCCCCCCTCTTCCGGCCCAAAATGCAGGGGTTCTAGTTTTTCAATAAAATTCTGCAATCAGCCTTCCAACCTACAGAGCAACAAAGTGGAATCTCACTCAAGCAAGCTCTGATCCTAGTAAATTCCAATATACGAGGCAGAGCTCATCTATCAACGTAAATCATGTAGAGAAAACATAAAGACTAGCTCTTTCCTATTTGCAGAACAAAGAAAAATCACACCACATGCATATATCTAACAGCTATTATAGCTCCGGTAATCCAATACAAACTGTGGCCAGAGATATTCAAGCTATGATATGCAGATTCATGTTCTCTCTGCCAGTTGCTTATTTGTAAGGTCAATCACCTTCCTTGCTAATATTACTGTGAAAGAATACCTTTAGAGTCAGGGAACCAAGGTTTAAGCTGTTCTATAGCATCGGACTTCTCAGGAACAGCTATGTCATTCGATGAGCAGACTCAAATTGTTGCCCGCTTCTTTTGTCATATCAATTTGCTCATAAAGCATGAACACTGAGCTAGTCAATAATACAAAATGAGACATAAATCTCTCTATTTACAGTAGCAACGGAATTGCTTATCTGGACAAAAGCTAAACCGTAAAGTGTGTCATCAAAGGCAAAAAGCTCTAAGGTCCATTGGAGCTTTATGTGTAACACGCAAATAAAGTGCGGGCTTTAATGAAGACACGCACAATTGGAGAAAAAATTGTACATGCAGTTCAAGGCTAATAGCTACAAGCATGAATAACAAATATATGAACAAAGAAATTGAAAAACGATAAAGTGAAATAACAATTGTTTAGTGTAGCCTCTTCAGGGCAAGAAGAATTATGCCTTAGAACCTTGATGACGACACTAAAGTATCCGCATAGCGAGGAGAAACGTTCAACATGTTTTAAGCCTAGCTTCAGAGCTTAAGTGTGCTTTAAGCGCGCCTTTGACGACATTAAACTTTCAAAAGCATATCTCTTCATCCTCTCAAACCATGACACTTATAACCAATAAAATATGCTATAGAGAACCACGGGGAGGATCCCAGTGGGTTCGAAGTTCTAACTAGCTCGAGGAGCAAAATGTCAAATGCTGCAACTTCTCTCTTGAAGCAGTGGCTCTGGTTCTCTTAATAAATACCAATTCTAATGAATTTTTCATACATATATAAAAGGTTGGAGACCAAAGTTGTAAACTAAGTTCACACATGTAGAGAGAACACAACACTTTTCCTAGTATCAACTTTTTATGCACAGCCCACCATTGAATAGCTGGCAAAAATTCTAATATTTTTTAATGAAGATGGTGTCCAGGCCAGCTTGCATGCCCCTTGGTTATTCCATTTGGGACCTACTAACTCCCACTAGCACAAGGTACCAAGTAATTTTGCCCACCAATGCTTAAGGGAGGAAAGAAATCACCTAGTGTTAAAATCCTAATAATTGCAAGGCAACAAATCGTATTCACCAAACCCTAGAAAAAAAGCCCTAATATTTCTAGACCCAAAAGCTAATCATAAACTACTTAATAACAGTAAATATCAGAAAAGGCAAACCCAAGATGGGCTAAATCTTACTTACAATATGAATGTCTTCAAACCCAGAAAGAGCAAGGGTTTTAAGCAGCTCACAACCAATACCACCAGCACCAACCATTAGCACTTTAGCATCCTAAAACACACAAAAAAACACATAATATTGCACTCAACTTACAGGACCCACAAAGTGAATAGAAAAAAATAATAACCAAAACATCAACAATAACTCAAATTTTATGCTTACTTTAACTGCAGACAACTGTTCCTCAGAAGCCATTGAAAATAGAGAGAAATAAAAGTGATTTGTGAAAACAGTGTAATGAGTTGACTACATAAAACTTTTGAAATAGAAAAGGGAGAAGAGGGGAATGGGGTTCGTATTTGTGGGGAATCGGAAGCGAGAACAGTTGGGGAATCTTGACAGACAAGAGTTTTAGCGGAGGGGTTCGAGGAAAGGGCGCCAAAAGAGAAAAAATTATGTTAATTTCGGAGTAGAGGAACCTCTGGTTCGTGCTGCTCGCTTGACTCAACCCTATAGCACCCGGCATAACCTATATACTTTATTTTTATTTTTTTATTTTTTTATTTCTCAGCTAATGGTACAAATTTGGTTCCGATTATTTTTTGATGTTATAGCGAAATATTGTTATATAAAATATATATAATAACATAATATGATAATTGGTTCTGAAAATACTTAATTTTTATAGTAAAGTATTGTTATGTAGGGATGTTGTTATAGAGTGAGATCCGACTGTAGTTTCATTTTCAAAAAAGATTTTAAATTATGTATTTGAACTACTTGTACATGTCTTATTATAGTTAATCTTTACAAATCTATCTATATTATAAGAGAGACAAAGTCACAATAATAAGTCAAGTGGCAACATAATAAAAAGTCACTTGGTAATTTAGAACAAAATTAGTTATAATTAGTTTCTTTTTTAATTTAAATTTTAAAATAAATAAATATGCACTATGTGTTGTTAATAATTAGTTACTATTTTGAATTTTAATTTAATCATAGAATAAAAGTCTAATTTAAATTTGAAACAATAACAAGCAACATAGTAAAAATATAACAATTAAATTTCTATATTGAAATAAAATAAGAAAAGTCTAATTGCTTATTTCATATAATCCACTGGTGGATTTTTATTGAATTGCTATTTTTGTTGTTGTTGTTGTTGTTGATAAAAATAAAAACTAAAAATATAGATACATTTTATACAAAATAATAAATGAACAGATATTTCGGACGAAGTAAAGCATATGTAAATCAAAACTTTATATTGAAAATAATATAGAAAAATAAGACTAATTGCTTATTATATAATGTAAAAATAATAAAAAGTATTGATATATTTTATACAAAATAACATATATTTTGGACAAAGTAAGAAATTTATATTATCTATGTTATATTAAAGGAGGAATATATGTATTACATATTATATTATCTATACCTAATAAAAGGAGAGGCAGAGACACCATATTAAGCCAACTGACAGCATAATAATAAGTCACTTAGCAATTCTAGGGTTAAAAATTATTTTCATAAGATTAAGCCACGTGTTAAGATATTACAAAGCCACTTGATATCTTTTACAATTATTCATGAACAAATTTAAAACACCAACAAAAAAAACCAAGATAAAATAATACATATAAGCATTATTTATAAATTTAGACAAACTGATATTTTTTATACAAAATAATAAAAGAAAATAATAAAAACTTTATATTGAAAATAAAATAGGAAAAAGGTCTAATTGCTTATTATATAATTTTAAAAAAATCAAAACTATTGATATATTTTATACAAAATAACAAAAGAACATATATTTTGGACAAAGTAAGAAATTTATATTATTTATGTTATATTAAAGGAGGAATATATGTATTATATAGTATACTATCTATACCTAATAACAGGAGAGGCAATTTTAGGATTAAAAATTATTTTCATAAGATTAAGCCAAGTGTTAAGATACTACAAAGCCACTTTATATCTTTTACAATTATTCATGAAAAAATTTAAAACACCGACAAATAAAACCAAAATAAAATTATAAAGTCGGTAAATAATATATAGAAGCATTTTTTGTAAATTTAAACAAATTAAAGAATGTAAATAATAGAAGGCTTCTCTCTTTAGACTTTTGAACAAAATAATGAAAGGCCTCTTCATAATTTTAAGGGTTCAAAATTATAATTAATAACAATAAAGATATTTAAATTATAAGTAAATTACTAAATATAAAAAATAATCAAATATAGTGGTAGAAAAAATATATGAAAAAAAGTAAATAAATATATTGTTAGGATATTTATAATTTAAATTGATTGGAAAAATAATTTAAATAATATCACTCAAAAAATTTATTGATAAATTTCCTAAAACACACCTAACCCCACTTTAAAAATAATAATAATAATAAAACTACTGCCCTTAACTCCATCACTAACATCTTCTTAATTAAAAATCTACTCAAAATTTCTATTTGATCCAACTATGCCAGTATATTTCAGCATTCTCACAATCAATGATAATTGTTACGAACAATATATAGATAGAATTGTGTACCAGAGCAAGGTTTCTTAGTCGGTCAAAATATTCTCCAAGGATATTAGTTTACCAAAGTGTTATTCATGTACGTATTTTTTGTAAAAATAATATCAAACCTAAGATATAATTATTTGGTCATTGGTTACAGAGTTATAACCAATAGTATATGAAAAAGAGAGCATTAAGGAAAATTTATTTGTTGGATTCTATTTGCTTAAATTTTAAAATTATTGTTAAATCATATTTTTGTATCTAATTTAGGTCAATAATACTCTTTTAAATAGTAAGATATAATATCACATAATTGAATTCTTAATAAAATAAAAAATAAAAAATATCAAATAATAAAATAATTTAAAGTAACAAGTAAATAAGCTTACTCACAAAAAAAAAAAAAAATTATAAAAGTAGATAGATAAGATTAGTGTTAGATGAGAAAGTGTCATTTGAATTACGATGAGAAAGTTTATACGATGGATTGTATAACATAACTAAAATCATAATAGATAAAATAACAAAAAAATATAGAGAAATGAAGAAGTAGCAAACCGCTGGAGATACTAGCAAAGTTAAATGAGTTTGTTGATTTTTTAGTGGATGAAGAAATTCAATTTTTTAAAGTTAATTATTCTTCTTCTCAAGTAATAATTTTATAGAGACAACTACGTGAAATTCATTTATTTATATTTTGGTTTAGTTCTTTTGAATGTGATCGCCAAATTTAGTATGCAAATATACATATATTTTTATAAGTTATCTCCGCTCTTTTTTATATTGAAACGATCCGCACATCGAGCGGGTACGTATATTAGTAATAAAGTATGTGAGTAACTAGTGTAGTTTTAGCTTGTTTACGCTGTTAAGCAGGTTTTTTGATAGACAATTTAAAGTATACGACATTAGTTTTATTTAAATCTTACAGTAAAATCGTACATTAAGGAGCTAAATATTATTTCTCCATTCTTTTCCATCAACAACTTTGATACTATAGGTGTGCGGGTATCGCTTATTAGATTATCCTTGTATAATGTGTTCAATTGGTGTATTTTTAATATTAATTATGCCATAGCTATTGTTGATAAATGATATGAAGTGTAATATTTGGGGTAATTCAAGCAGGCTTTTTGTGTGTCTTATATTATGGAAGTATTTATTCTTTTTTCAATATTTCTCTGGTAACTTCAAGTTGTGTGAAATGTATTTCCGTTTATGAAACAAGTCTTATCTCTCGTTCTAGTTTGATTTGTGAAATGAAAAAGACAATCAAATATTTTTCTTATTATGCAACTCTTAACCCATTTATCCTATATAGTTATAACCTAACTATATAATTAACTCTATTTTTTTCAATTTGTAGTATTTTGACGTCCAACAATTACTAAGATTATAATTTTAATGCGTCTTGTAATATGCATTAGTGATTGAATTTCAAATTGGAAAACTGAAAATAAAAAGGCAATATAAATCTATATGGATAAACGAAAATATCTTGTCTTCCTATAATATTCTAAATTGGAATGAACTTGGCTGGATTTACAATTTAACCGGTGAAGTGACCTAACGGCGCTTTTCGAACTGCATACAAGTGGCAAAACACTTTGTGTGATGACTCAAGGGGTCATTTTATGAATAAAAAATTCGTTCTAGGTTTATTAGTCATAAAAATATTAATTTTAATTACCTCGATTTGCATGCACAGTCCGGGCTTGAAACCGGAAAACTTTTATGTGAAAATATGAAAAATATAATTTTTTGGAATTTAAAACTTGGTTATAGTTTACTTTGTTCAACATTTTTAGTAAACAGACCCGGATATGTGTTCCGACGATCCCGGGAGGTCCGCAGTAAAATATGGGACTTGGGCGTATGCCCGGAACTGAATTTCGAGGTCCCTAACCTTAAAAATCAATTTTTGAAAAAAAATATTTTGCTGGATTATTAATGAAATAAAGAAATGAATTAATATTGAAAACCGTTGGTATCGGGCCCGTATTTTGGTTTCGGAGTTCGATACATATTTTTTATGATGTTTAAGTTCTATTTGTGAAATTTGGTGAGAAACAGAGTTGATTTGACGTGATTCGGACGTCTGGTTGAGAAATAGTGAAAGTTGAGTTTCTTGAGAAAAATGATGAGTTTTGGGGTTAAATCCATAGTTTTAAATGTTATTTTCATGCTTTGATTGCAGGAGCAAGTCCGTATGATTTTTGCAACTTGCGTGCATGTTTGGTTTAGAATCCCGAGGGCTCGGGTGAGTTTCAGATAGGCTACGGGATGTTTTACACTTATAATTCTCTGTTGTTTTGCTGTTTTCTGGTGCACTGACGAGTTGACCTTTGCTTCGCGAATGCGGAGAGTAAAAATGTATGAGGGAGAAATCCTTCTTCACGAACGCATGGAGTTGGACGCGAACGCGAAGCACTGGGGGGTAGTACCCTTCGCGAACGCGCCCACCCAACCGTGAACGCGATGTACTAATGGACCTGGGGGAGGGGGAACCTAATTGCTCTATGCGAACGTGAAAGCTATTGGGCCTGACCCATCGCGAACGCGGCAGGCCCATCGCGAACGCAATGAAAGCCTGCCCAGTTATATAAAACAACTTTTAGAACTCGGGCAGGACCTATTTTCGAACTACAAAGACCTAGAGGCGATTTTCTTCACAAAAATTCATCCCCAAGGTGTTGGTAATCAATCCTAAACTCTTCCCTTTCAATTGCCCAATATTTTTCATCACTTTTCAATTCAAAATCAAGAATTTTCATGGTAAAAATTGAGGGTTTTGGTAGAATTAGGGAATTTGTAAAAATGGGATTTTGACCTCGAATTGAGGTCGGATTTCAAAACTAATAGAATATTCGGGCTCGCAGGTGAATGGGTAAACGGAATTTGGTCCGAATCCTGAGTTTGGACCAAGCGGGCCTGGGGTCGGATTTTAACTTTTTCTGAGAAAGCTTAGAAAAATAATAATTTTTCAGTAAAGTTAGTTCCTTTAGCATGAATTAATGATATTAAACTAATTATGATTAGATTCGAGCGGGTTAGAGGCAAATTCGAAAGGGAAAGCGGTAATTGAGCAGTGGCTGACTTGCGAAATTGAGGTAAGTGCTTGGTTTAAGCTTGACTTGAGGGAATAGGAAACCCCACTTAAATGCTATGGAAATTTGCATACGTAGTGTATAGCGAGGTGACGAGTATCTATGCACCACTGTCACGTCCCAAACTACCTCTAGACGTGACTGGCACCTAGCTTATACTGCCCGCTAGGCGAACCAATTCCTATACTCTTAACTTGTTATACAAGTATAGAGAGAAACATGTACTAGCCCAAAAACACTAAATATTATTAAATACGGAATGATTATTCGACTAAACTCATAATTTATTTATAATCTAAAGAGCACGCAAATACTAAATCTCTAACCCAAATTACATACTAAGACTGTGGAGCATCTAATGGAGTAATAGAAGTTTGAGTGACGGGCATGCAAACCCGAAAGAAATAATAAACATAATATAGGTAGAGCTGAAAAAATGGCCTCCACAGATAATGCGGCGGCTCACCTCAGCAATAGAATCCATTCAACGAACTCGTCAACCACTAGCTCTATCTCCCGCAACGGAATATGCATAGAGGTGCGTGTAAGGAGTGAGTTATATGTAAATATAACCCAGTAAGATCCTCGACCCGCCACTTTAAATACCTTTGGGACAAGTGTTAGAAAATACAAACACGGCACAACAAGAATGATATAGTAAATATGATAACCATACAATAACTCAATATACGTGTATCGCCAGAGTTCTTACGAATTTACCAACAAGAGCACTCATTAAGGACTTATCATAATTGCAGTGAAAAAAATTTACCAACACAGCTACGGGTCCACAATGACACCACAAAGCCTCGAATATGTAACAGAACATACACAATGCACAGGTGATGTACAAAGGCATACACAATGCCCCAGCGTCATGGCGCACAGCCTTATCAACTCAACATTATGGCGCACAACCATATTGAACTCAACATCATGGCGCACAGCCGTATCGAACTCATCATCATGGCGCACAACCGTATTAAACTCAACATCATGGCGCACAACCGTATCAAACTATCAAACAACTTATAAAATAATATATATATATATATATATATATATATATATATATATATATATATATATATATATATATATTTGTGCTTTAATTAAAATAATATATTTACGGCTGGTCTAATACCACCGATTATGCCAAGCGCACATTTGTTCAAACACATGGACCAGGCAGAGAAAAATACACTTTCAAAACGGGTTTTAGAAAAGCAAGTACCAGAGCTTAAAGTCTCACTTACCTCGCTAACGAGAAGTTCCCCACCTTGCTATGTCTAGAACACCAATCAAACGGCCACCAATGGCCTCAATCTATTCAAAATATTGAATAACACATCCTAATTAGTCTAGGTGAATAGTTTTTATAATTGTAGGACAAATAAAACTCAAACTCAACACCCGGTCTAATTAATAAAATTTTGTACACAGTTAAATATCAAACGAAATACTTTAGCAATATAAAATTGCAAAACAGTGGCATCAGAAACCATTACGTTGGTTTATACCCAAATTCTTCATGTTGTTAGTAATCCCATTACCATATGATTACTTCTTGTCATGGTTTAGTGATTATATGTCTTAATTAAAACAACCGAAGCAAAAATAGTAAGTTGAACCATTTTTTTTCCCTACAAATTCTTAAATCTCATTGTATTAAATCATTACCATAATTGTTGTGTCAATCATTGGACATTTACTATGTCAGTCACTTTAATTTCATGATATCTCCTAATTAAAATAGTTCCAACAGAAATTGCATCCCAAAATATTTTCATAGCAGTAGTTTTTATTTTATTTTTAATACCTCATATATCTTGTATAAAATCCCCCAAATCATTGCCCAATAATTTACTCATAATCTCTAGATTAATCATTATGTCTCATCTTCATTATCCTATCATTGATTCATCATTAGCCTCACTAAATTCCTTTTAAAATATTTTGCTAATGAACCAAAGTTGATCCATACCTGATGTTGAAAATCCTTAAGTTGCTATCTTGCTCACGTTACCGGCAATTTCCCGTGTTTTTTTGTTAACACTTCTTTTTATTTTCCTTTTTGTCAAATATATAAGACCTTAGTATGTCTAAGTCCTAAGACAACTCTGACAATAGTATATTAAAAAGAGTGGGCTTAGCCCATTTATTAATTTTTTAAATAACAACTAAGGTCACTTACTTCTAATTCTAAATTTATAGTAATTAGCCCACTAGCCACTTATTTAACTCACTATCTTATATAGTATAATATATTCTCTTCTACTAGATTAGGTGCAATAACTATATAAAAAAATTATTTCTGCAATCCCACAATTAATAAGTATATCAATATTTTGAGTTATTACATTCTTCCCCACTAAAAAGAACATTCGCCTTTGAATGAGTTAGAAAGTGTACCTGACATCTCAAACAACTGGGGGTACTTGCTTCGCATATCTACTTCGGACTCCTACGTAGCTTCCTCTGTAGGATGGTTGCGCCGTAATACTTTTACTGAAGCAACCTTTTTTTTATCTCAATTGTCGCACTTGCCTCTCCAAAATAGCTATCGGACCTTCTTCATAAGTTAAGGTCTCATCAAGCTCCACATCCTTTGGATGAATCTTATGACTATCATCACAAACATATCGTCTAATCATAGACACATGAAATACGGGGTGAACCGCAGAAAACCTCGGAGGCAAGGTAAGTTTATATGCCACAAACCCAATTTGATTTAAAATCTCATACGTACTNTACGCCACCGACCCGATTCGATCTAAAATCTCATACGGACCAATATACCTCGGACTTAGCTTACCTTTGCGCCCAAATCTCATGACTCCTTTCATAGGGGACACCTTCAAAAAGACTTTTTCTCCTTTCATGAACTCCAAATCACGAACTCTCTTATCTGCGTAGGATTTTTGTCTACTTTGAGTTGTCCGAAGTCATTCTCGTTCAAGGCAACTTTCTCCAAAGCTTGTTGAACCAAATCCGGAAACAATAGTTGTGCTTCACCAGGTTCAAACCATCCAACTGGTGAACGACACTTACGACTATATAAAGCTTCGAATGGTGCCATCTGTATATTCGACTGATAGATGTTATTATAAGAAAACTCTGTTAGCTGTAACTGATCGTCCCAATGACCACCAAAATAAATTGCACAAGCTCTAAGCGTGTCCTCCAAGATCTGAATAACCCGCTCGGACTGTACGTCCGTTTGTGGGTGGAAAGTTGTGCTCAACTCAACCTGAGAACCCAAAGACTTCTGAAATGATTTCCAAAATTCAGCAGTAAATTGTGCACCCCGATTTGATATTATAGAGATAGGCACACCATGAAGCCGAACTATCTCATGGAGGTATATATCTGCTAGTTGTTATGCAGTATGAGTAACTCGAACTGCTATGAAATGTGCGGACTTTGTGAGTCTGTCCACTATCACCCATACTGAATCATGCTTCTTAAACGTACGTGGCAACCCAGCTACAAAGTCCATAGTAATCATTTTCCACTTCCACTCAGGGATAATCAAATTTTGCATCACACCTCTTGTTTTTTGGTGCTCATATTTTACGTGCTGACAATTTAAGCAACTAGTCACATGTTTTAGAATATCATACTTCATACCTTTCCACCAGTACAATTCACGCAAGGCTTGATACATTTTAGTAGCACTTAGATGGATAGAGTAACGAGAGCTATGAGCCTCTTCAAGAATCAACTGCTTTACATCACCCACCATGGGGATGCACAATCTACTATGCCGTTGTAACACACCTTCATTATCAATAGCAAATGACTTAACACCACCATTGTGCACTCGATCTCGGAGTCTAACTAGACTGGGATCTTCAAATTGACGAGACTTGATGTCACGACCCAAAATTTCCTCCGTTGGGTATCGTGATGGCACCTAGTCTTAGAGACTAGGTAAGCGTAGCAGTTACTGAATAACAATAAAATAAAAGGAAAACTAACAGTCTTGAAAAAGAATCTCAACAGAATATACAAACTTTCCCAAAACCGGTAGTACAAGTCATAAGCTCTACGAATCTTCTACAATTTCTAAGTACAATTGTTTGGAAATAAATACAATTGTGTATGCATAAAAAAAATACGAAGAAGGTGACTCTAACGCCTGCGAACGCAATAGCAGGTTACCTTGAATCTCCTCGGCAATCATCCACACATCTACTACAATATATACCTGGATCTGCACACAAAAATGTGCAAAAGTGTAGTATGAGAACACCATAGAGGTGCCCGGTAAGTATGAAGACTAACCTCGGTGGAGTAGTGACGAGGACTAGTCAAGACACCACTGGTTTACAAAATAAATAACATGAATATAGAAATGACCGAACGTTACATCTATCTAAGACTTCTCAGAATAATTCACAATAATGACAATATAAAGCGGAAGGAAATTATAGAAATCAATCACGAAACAATACAAAAATACACAGAAAGATGGACAACAAAACAAGCTGAATCGAAAGGAAACACAATACAATAGAGAACACCAATAACTCAACTCCACGTCGGTTTGTTCACATCGGACCTTAGCCATTAAAATCCATAACTGGTAGAAATCTTTAAACAGCAGTTCATATGAAGAACTTTTGCAAATAAAATCATTTTAGCATGGAAGAGTTTACTTTGAAAAGATACTTTCTCCAAAAGTGGATATAAGTATAATTAATATAGAGAATTACGTAAAACATAGTTTCTTCAAAATACGAAGCTTTCCAAAGAGGCTTTCCCAAAAAATGACTTCAAAATATCATTTTAGGCAAGACTGGTGCTTTTCAAATATACCTTCGATGTAAAAGTCATTCAAATATAATCATTTCAAAACCATTGCTTTTTCAATAATACTTTTCAATAAAATCCCTTGATCAAAATATCCTCAAGATTTATCCACCGGAACTCAGTCCGTAACTCAGAAATTTCCATGCAGTACAGGAGGAATATCAAATCTTGCCAATAAATGCAGTAAATAGCAAACAGGAACAACGAAAATAATAATGCATAAATACGGCAGGGAATGTCCCCTCGTGCTAGATAACGTAAACACAGCACAAAATGTCCCCTCGTGCTAAGTAACATAAACACGACACGGAATGTCCCCTCGTGCTAAATAACATAAACACGTCACAAAATGTCCCCTCGTGCTAACATAACATAACATGACACGAAATGGTCCCTCGTGCTAAATAACATAAACATGGCACGAGATGTTCCCTCGTGCTAAATAACATAAACATGGCACGAAATGTTCCCTCATGCTAAATAACATAAACATGGCACAAAATATCCCCTCGTGGTAAATAACATAAACATGGCACGGAATGTCCCCTCGTGATAAATAAGATAAACATGGCACGGAATGTTCCCTCGTGCTAAATAACATAAACATGGCACAGAATGTTCCCTCGTGCTAAATAACATAAACATGGCACGGAATGTTCCCTCGTGCTAAATAACATAAACATGGCACAAAATGTTCTCTCGTGCTAAATAACATAAAATACAATTTAACAAGAGAAATCAACAATAAGAACCATAAATCACAACGCCCCGGCAAGGGAGTCAACGACGCAACAATATCATCAACAGTATAAACAACAATAGAAATCATATCATCCCGGCAAGGGAGTCAATAATGAAAATAATATCATTAACAACATAAACGGTAATAGAAACTATAACATCCCGGCAAGGGAGTCAACAAAGCAAACAACATCATCAACAACGGAATAATAAGAGAAACCACACAATCTCGGCAAGGGAAACAACTATAACCAATCTCACCTAAACAGTTACTTCACGGAATAAGCTCAACTTCAACAAAGGCTCAGTAACAAGAAACATCAAGGAAATACCAATAACATAAATGTATAATAATTAGACCTAAGTAGCACTTAAAGGAATTGATCACGCTCAACTATGTCTAATAAAAGACTAAGCGNGGGTATTATGCCCAGAGTCGATCCCACAGGGAATTTACATATCAAGCAAGCTGTTAGAATACTCAACTGTCACTTGATGTTATTTAAATTACTAAAACTAAAGATTAACTACGCTAAGGTGTAAACAATTGTAATAAAGATCTAAGGTTGTGGTTTTCCTCGTCGGTGAATTTACTTCTCGGATACTTCATATAGCTTGCTTAGTTGTTTCTATAAATCATGAACACTCTATCTACCATAAATCTCTCTCAAGTAATTATGAT
>ML317142.1:0-25351 GCA_005239505.1 Nicotiana paniculata | reverse complement strand
TTATTGGCCTTTCATTTCGGACTTTTCTTCCAACTATAACTTTAGGGAAGTTGGAATATCTCAACTTTTCAAACCTTGCCAAGATGGTTAGCCGCGCGGAGCTCAACCTTTCAACTTCATTCTCCTTTATAGGCACTTCAATTTTATTTTCTCCTTTCAAGGTTTTGAGTTTGAAACATCGGCCACTACGGTCAGTCGAGATCGACTCGATGCTCCTGACGAGGCTTGGTGCCCTTGCATGTTGGCTTGTGTCACACGAGGACCCTGTAAATCAGTTTTGCCATCTTTTCTTTGCCATGCTTCGGAAACAGAGTCAGACTGGAAGGGATTGAAATAAAAATAATAAAGAAGCGGAGATGATGAATTTTGACGAGAAATATCCCTTTCGGGGGAAAAGAGAAGAAGGACTTATCTGGAGTGTATGCGGCCTTCAATGAACATGACATGCGTCTTGGACTGGATGCCTGATCTATATGAGCCATCTGACTCTCAGAAATTCGTCACGACTTTTTACTCCGAGGTCGAGAAACCTTTCCCCAGATCATGTAGATATCAGTGACCAATCCTCTTTTTCGATTAGTAGTGCCCTTTTCGGGTTTTCACCGACTAACCTCTCTCATTTCTCTTCTCACCATCGCCTTGTAGTGCTCTTTGTGAGCTTTCAATAACATGACTCTCTCATTTTTAATTTCTTTGCTTACCGTCGCCTCACGGTGCCCGTGTGGGTTTTCACTGATAAGACTCTCTCATTTTATTTCTCATTTGCTTGCACCAGACAGGCACTGTATCCTCCAACTTTAGACATCTTTACCAATTGATCGGAAGGACTTGAACAGGTTTTTTTTTTTTTTTGGTAAAAAGAATTTGTGTTGAATTACAACTTTGGAACCTTTCAGGCGACACATTGCCGAATCTTAACACTTGCCCCAACTTAAACTCTTGGGGAAAATGTGGAATTTTATTTTAGTGTGACTGAACCCCAGGGAGAGGCTGCCTATGTATCCTTTCGGAATCAAGTCGAACGTAGTTCAGTGAACTTTTGTTTTTATTTTTGATTTTTTTCATGTTTTTCCTCTATTTTGTTTGGTTTTTCTCTTTTCTTTTCTTTTATTTTCTTTTTTTTTTCATTTCATCATTTTTTGTTTCTTTTTCCTCTTTCTTGTTCATTTTTTTTTCAACATTTTTTTTTCTTGTTTTCCAATAACACTTTCGGGTTCCAAAGAGGGTAATCAAATAAGAGTAACCGACTCAAAGAGTTTGCAAAAGAGTTAATGGTGTTTGGGGTAGCGTGAATGAAAGCCTTCGTCATTTCGATCATAAAAAGGTTAAACATAATACCTTTTGACTGCGTCTGCATTGACAGCCATTTTGGGATCGTTTCCTTCGATGTCCCCTAAGTACAACGCTCCTTTTGGTAGCAACTTCCTTATGATGTAAGGACCTTTCCAATTCGGGGAAAATTTTCCTTTTGCTTCTTCATGGTGCAGGAGGATACGTCTTAAGACAAGTTGTCCCACTTCGAAGTATCTGGGACGCACTTTCTCGTTGTAGGCGCGGGCCATTCTTTGTTGGTACAACTGCCCGTGGCAAACTGCGGCCATCTTTTCTCATCAATCAGAGTTAATTTTTCCAATAGGGTTTTGATCCATTCGTCATCCTCAATTTCTGCTTCGACGATGATCCGAAGGGAAGGAATTTCTACTTCTGCAGGGATCACGGCTTCAGTGCCGTAAACCAATAAGTAAGGCGTGGCCCCAGCTGATGTTCACACAGTCGTGCGATATCCTAATAATGCAAACGGTAACTTCTCATGCCACTGTCTAGAACTTTGGATCATTTTTCTAAGGATTTTCTTGATATTTTTATTAGCTGCTTCCACGGCACCATTAGCTTTGGACCGGTAAGGGGTAGAATTGCGATGTGTGATTTGGAATTGTTCACACACCTCCCTCATCAAGTTACTGTTCAGATTCGCGGCATTGTCGGTAATGATAGTATTTGGGATACCAAAATGACAAATAATGTTTGAATGCACGAAGTCCACCACTGCTTTCTTGGTGACGGCTTTAAAAGTGACTGCTTCGACCCATTTTGTGAAATAGTCGATGGCAACCAAAATAAATCTGTGTCCATTTGAAGCTCTTGGCTCAATTGGCCCGATGACATCTATTCCCCAAGCAACTAAAGGCCAAGGTACTGACATGGGATGCAATTCTGAAGGTGGTGCATGAATCAGGTTACCGTGTATTTGACACTGATGACACTTCTGGACGAAATGGAAACAATCCTTTTCCATGGTTATCCAGTAATACCTTGCTCGTAGAATTTTCTTTGTGAGGACGTACCCATTCATGTGGGGGCCACATACTCCTGAATGTACTTCGTTCATAATCTTCTCAGCTTCTTTGGCATCCACACATCTTAACAAGTTCAGATCTGGGGTCCTTTTGTACAACACCTCTCCGCTTAAGTAGAACTGCTGGCGAGCCTTTTGATGGTTCTCTTTTGATCCTCGGTGGCCTGCTCCGGGTACTCTTTTGTTTTCAAGAATCTTTTGATATCATAGTACCATGGTTGGACATCGTGCTCTATTTCGACCGTGTGACAATAACCATGTCTTTCTTTGATTTGAATTTCCAAAGGGTCAATGTGAACATTGCCCGGGTATGGAATCATTGCAGCTAGGGTAGCCAGTGCATCGGCCAACTCATTGTGGCATCGAGGAATATATCTGAACTCGAAAGCTATGAATCATTTGCTAAGATCTTCCACATGTTGTCTGTATGGAAGGATCTTAACATCTCGAGTTTCCCATTCTCGCTGAACTTGCTTGATAATTAGATCAGAATCTCCCATGATTAATAATTCTTCTATATCCATATCAATGGCCATGTTCATACCCATTATACAAACTTCATATTCGGCAGTATTGTTTGTACAAAAGAAACGAAGGTGGGTCGTGGCTGGATAATGTTGTCCCGTGGGCGAAATCAAGATTGCCCAATTCCAACACCTTTCGCATTGACTGCTCCGTCGAAGAACATTTTCCAAGTATTAGTGTCTTCTGAGATTATTTCAACTGAATTGACTTCCTCATCCGGAAAATAAGTGCTCAAGGGTTGGTATTCATCATCAACCGGGTTCTCAGCTAAGGCTTAATCTTTCATGGCTGTGCGGGTGACATAGACAATGTCGAACTCCGTGAGCAGGATTTGCCATTTTTCCAACCTTCCTGTGGGCATTGGCTTTTGGAATATGCATTTCAGAGGATCCAACCTAGTTATGAGATATGTAGTATGAGCCAGCAGAGAATGTCTAAGCTTTTGAGCGACCCAAGTTAGGGCGCAACAAGTTCTCTCCAGCAGAGTGTATTTAGCTTCATAGCTAGTGAATTTCTTGCTCAGTTACTAAATGGCTTGTTCTTTCTTCCCGGTAACATCGTGTTGCCCGAGGACACAACCGAAAGAATTTTCCACAACGGTTAGGTACAGGAAAAGAGGTCTTCCTGGTTCAGGCGGAACCAATACTGGTGGATTTGACAAATATTCCTTGATTTTGTCGAGGGCTCCCTGACATTCATCTGTCCATTTGATTTCCGCATCTTTCTTTAGAAGCTTGAATATTGGCTCACACGTGGTTGTAAGTTGCACAATAAACCGGCTGATGTAGTTCAACCTTCCTAACAAGCTCATGACCTCTTTCTTGGTCCTTGGAGGTGGTAGATCCCAGATGGACTTTATCTTGGTTGGATCTAACTCAATGCCCCTGCGGCTGACTATAAACCCCAATAGTTTCCCCGAAGGAACGCCAAATGCAAACTTAGCAGGGTTCAATTTCAAGTCATATTTGCGTAGCCGCTCAAAGAACTTTCTCAAGTCCTGAACATGGCCTTCCCGTGTTATGGATTTAATAATGACATCATCAATGTACACCTCGATTTCTTGGTGCATCATGTCATGGAAAATAGCAGTCATGGCCAGCATATAGGTAGCCCCGACATTTTTCAAACCGAACGGCATGACCCTGTAACAATAAGTTCCCCATGGTGTGGTGAAGGCCGTCTTTTCTGCATCTTCCTCATCCATTAAACTTTATGGTACCCGGCGTAACAATCCACAAACGACTGTACCTCATGTCTGGCACAATTGTCGACAAGGATATGGATGTTTGGTAGCGGGAAATTGTCTTTGAGACTTGCTTTGTTCAAATCCCTATAATCAACGCATACTCTGAGCTTCCCGTCCTTTTTTGGCACTGGGACTATATTGGCTAGCCATGCGGTGTATCTGACTACTCGGATTACACCAGCTTTTAATTGTTTAGTGACTTCTTCTTTGATTTTGTCACTGATATCTGTTTTGAACTTTCTTTGCTTTTGTTGGACGGGTGGGCAATCGGGATGAGTTGGAAATTTGTGTACTACTAAATCAACACTTAGTCTGGGCATATTGTCATAGGACCAAGCGAGCACGTCTTCGAATTCGAACAGGATTTGTATCAATGCGTTCTTAGTTTTCTCATCCGTGTGAATGCTTATCATGGTCTCTCGAACTTCTTCTGAATTACCCAAGTTAACTGGCTCAGTCTCATTTAGGTTTGGCTTAGGCTTATTCTCAAATTGTTCCAATTCTCTGTTTATTTCCCTAAAAGCCTCATCTTCATCACACTCTGGTTCTTGATTCATTATTTCGAGATTAGACAGCTTATTAAGATCAAGGCATGAAGTCCGCAAGCATGTCATGTTATTTAAAGCCGCATTATTAGGACTGAAATAAGAAAAATAACAAAATCAGAAAGAATAATAGACGATGAAATTTTTATTTCATTTCATTGAATTGAACATAGAAGGGTTTACATCAGAATTGAAAAGCAATAAATTAAAAACACTTGAGTTATTACATCCTGAAATAACTCATAGTGCAGGAAAAATGGAAAAACAGAACTGCCAGGACTCCTGCCTGACGGGGAATGGAGTAGCCTTCCAGTTCTGCAATTTGGCATTTGGGCCCATATACTGCACCTCAGCGGTGCTCGAGCCTTCCCCTAGCTGAACCATGTTGGCCTCATATAACATCTGTTTCATGGCCTCATATATATCTTCAATTTCTTCGGCTGTAAATGCCTCTTCTTCTTTTTCTTCAATATACTGTGGTTTGATGAAGGTCTTAGTAATGTGTGGGACTGGCTGAGACAGGTCCCATCCTTTGTTTTTGCGGGCGTTGGCCCATTGCACATCTTCATCGGTGGCTTGGAAACCTATACCAAAGAATTTTTCAGCGGTGGGTAGAGAGATGGGTTCAGTGATGCCTTGTAGGGATATTCCAAGCTCCTTTCCTGGTTTGTAACCATGTCTAATCATATCCGTAGCGACCATGATTGACGCGTTTGAAAGACAAGGTTGTGGGCATGGAGGGCCTTCTTCGTGTTGATCAACAGGCACAATATCAAAGGCTTGGTACACAATATGTTCGCTTCCCTCTCTGGCCTCGAGGCAGGGGATGGAGGGGTCCCTGTATATGGATTGTTCATCTTCTCCGTGGACCACGATCTCCTGATTTTCATGTACAAATTTGACCATTTGTTGGAGGGTAGATGGTACTGCCTTAGAAATGTGAATCCACGGTCTCCCGAGCAAGAAGTTATAGGAAGTATCCATATCCAGGATTTGGAAAGTTACTGTGAAATCCACAGGGCCAATCGTCATGATTATGTCGATTTCACCAATGGTGTCCCTTTTGATATCGTCGAAGGCGCGGACACAAACATTATTCGGCCTGATTCTCTCGATGCCGATTCCCATCCCTTGCAGTGTTGACAAAGGGCAAATATCTACCCCTGATCCTCCGTCAAGCATAACTCTCTTTACATAATATCCTTCGCTTTTAACGGTCAGGTGTAATGCCTTGTTGTGAGCGGCTCCTTCGGGAGGCAGATCATCCTGGCTGAAGGAGATTTTGTTTACCTCAAAAAAGCTCTCCTCCATTCTTTCTAACTGCTCGACTGAGGTCTCAGCTGGTATATACGCTTCATTCAGCGTTTTCAGGAGTATTTTTTGGTGCTCATTTGAGCCAGTCAACAGAGACAGAAGTGAAACCTGATCAGGGGTTCTCCTGAGTTCTTCAATGGCGACATATTCCGGCATTTTCATTTTTTGAAGAACTCCTTGGCCTTTTCAGCGGTGATAGGCTTTTTGAGAGGAAAGCATTTATGCTTAGCTTTGTTCAGCTCATCTGGGTTATGGTACTTCCTAGTGGGTTTTGCTTCGTTGACTTCCCCCTTGACTTCTTTTCCTTTATATGTCACAAATGTTTGATCATAATTCCATGGGACAGTAGTTGTATTTTTCATTGGAATTTGCGGCTGGCGGCTGATAATCAAAGGTTCATTCAGCTTTAGTGGGATAGTCGGGCTTTTCACAACATAGGTCCCTTTTGGTATATACATTTTTTGTGGTTCCAATCTTCTTGGAGTGCTCAAAACGAGTTGTTTGTTTTGCGGAGCTCTCGGGACATAAAGGATAGCTTCTTTAGCTGGTGCTGTCTCTTTCTTTTCTTCTTTAGTCTTTTCTTTCTCCTGGCCGGGGGTCTTTGAATCTTTTTCTTCCTTAGCCTTTTCTTTATCCAAGCCGGGGGGTTTTGTTTTCTTTTCTTCTTTGCTGGGTTTTGCCACTGTTTTTGCTTTCCTTTCTGTGTCCACAATGGCAATGATGCTTTCAGCGCCGGGTCAAATTCTTTGTCTTCTAATATCATTCCAATGATAGGCCCGTTGTTGTGGGCTGGCAATGGGTTGTTTGTGAAATTGGGGACCTCCTCGTCTCTTAGCACAACCTTCTTTTGTTCAATCAGATTTTCTACTACGCTTTTGAGGGTCCAACAGTCTTCAGTATCATGCCCCTCCACTCCGAAATGATAGGCACAGTTGGTACCCCATCTGTATGATGGTGATTGTGGATTTTTCCTGTTCGGAGGCACAGGCTGCAGAAGTCCCATCTGAACCAACTTTGGAAAGAGGCTTGAATATGACTCGCCGATGGGGGTGAAGTTAGTTCTTCTTGGTGGTTCACGAGGGTAAGCATTATAGGGATAATTATTTTGAGGAGGGCGTGGATTATATGGATCTTGGGGTGGATGATTATTTCTAGGTGGTGGAGCTCTGTTTTGGTTATACTGTTGCGGCCGGGGCTGCAGCTGAGCGTTCATCACTGCATAAGGAGGGGGAGTCATGGCATAAGATGCTTCCTGATGAGGATAATAGTGTTGTGGAGTTGTGGAAAATGGGCCTGGATATTCCCGAGGTCTTCGGGAATTCCTTGGGCCCGAAGCCATCATGGCTCCCTCCTCATTTCTCTTTCGGTTTACCAGGCCTCCCGAGCCACTTTGAATGGCTTGGGAGGTGGCTCTCAAAGCAGATTGACTTAAAATACGACATGTCTTTAGGCCATTTTCGACCATCTCGCCAATTTTTATGGCCTCCGCGAACGGCTTGCCCATGGCGGACATCATATTCTAAAAATAATCGGCCTCTTGGGCCTGTAAGAAGATACTAATCATTTCACTTTCCTCCATGGGAGGTTTCACTCGGGATGCCTGTTCCCGCCATTTGATTGCGTACTCTCGGAAGCTTTCGGAAGCTTTCTTTTTGAGATTGGATAGAGAATTTCTGTCCGGAGCTATATCCATATTGTACTGGAACTGTCTTACGAATTCTCAGGCCAAATCATTCCATACATGCCAATGGGATATATCTTGATCGATGTACCACTCCGAGGCGATACCTGTAAGACTTTCCCCAAAATAAGCCATCAGTAGCTCCTCTTTGCCTCCCGCTCCTCTTAGTTGGTTGCAGTATCTTTTTAGATGAGCAATCGGGTCTCCATTCCCGTCATACTTTTCAAATTTTGGTGTCTTGAAACCCACAGGTAGATGCACGTGTGGGAACATGCATAGATCAGCGTATGACACGCTCTTTTGGCCACTTAGACCCTGGATGTTTTTCAAACTTTGTTCAAGGCTCTTCACCTTTTGAGTTATTTCATCTTGTTCAAAATTCTTCAAGAGCTTTTCCGGTTCCACGGGAGATTCAAACTGTGGGTACTGCGTGTAAGCATTAGGAGTGACCTGAGCGGCATCCAACTGGAACTGAGGAGCTTGAAAAATAAAGTTGGCCGGTTCAAAATTATGTCGTGCCAGTGTGGGTTGTGCCATACCAGTAGCTGGCGGAGGAGTAAACACCACAGAGTGTAATCCGGAGGGTGGTGCCTGGGGGCGAAACTCAGAAGGTTTTCCAGAATAGTTTGTGACCATGGTCGGGAATCCAAATGGAGCAAATGGGTTTGGCTTTGAAATGGGCACATTGGTGGTCCCTCCAGTTCTGGGAATTAGCTCAGGAAAACCAGGGATGGAGCTAGGTGGCTCTCTCACGTTGGACCAAGCGTCCCACATCTCGAGCATACGGCATCTTAGCCTTCTGTTTTCTTCGGCTACTGCCAATTCTTCTTGGGGGATGACTGAGATGAGGCCATCCGTTGGTTCAATAATGGATGGGTGACTTTCAGATGTCATTGCTACACTTCCTTTAGACCTTGTGAAATATGGATGTGTCGCCAGAATACCACCGCAAACCAACCACCATTTAATAATAGTTACCTTTAATGAGAAACCAAATTGGGTTAGCGGGAGATATTAACACATATGAATCACACGTTGGGATGCGATGCACCTAAGAAGTTATCGTTTTTCTAAAAATGTTTGTAATGACTGTGTGTTTCATCCCGGCTTTAACATTATCTCTCTTTAATTTCTTTTCATACTTTTCTTTTAGGGTTGTGATCGAATCCTGTGTGTATTGCCTACGTATCATGACGCCGCATGGATCAGATCATCACGTAGTTCACGGAATAGATAAATAAAAAGGCAATTTCATTTCACTAATAAAGATAATTCTTTTTCATTACAAGTGACTTTTGGGAATATTAAATAAACACGAAAAAAAATAACAGACTCTAAACTTTAAAACAAGACAACTTAACTTTTTAGAAAGCAATAAAAATACAGACTCAATAACTAGATATCAATAGTAAAGGAGAACCTCGGGTTGTCTTCTTGGTGCTGGTGGGGCATTGGCAGGCCTCTGCACAATATCCTCCAGAAGTTGATCCAATTCGTCCATTAATTGATGGACAAAAGTCATCATGGTGGCGAAGAACGTGGAAGTGGTCATACCCTCACATTCGTGGCATTTTTGCACCACGTGGTCAGCTATTTTTGTAATTCTGTGCCGTATGATCCCCTTCTCCCGAATTAAGCGCTCTACTTGATGTGACCGGGCTTCTAACACTTGGGTATTTGCATCATTCTGCTTTTGCAACTCTTGCACCATTCCTTTTAACTGGCCAATCTCTGTACACCAATGCTCCCTTTCTGCTCTGCAGTATTTGGTCTGTTGGACCATCTCGTTGCCCATAGCAAATAACTTTTCTTTCAAGATGGCCATTTCTTTACCATATTTTTGCCTTAATTGACGAGCATGTTCTTATGTTCCTTTTGCTAGCTCCCTTTGGGCTTCTAGCATGTCTTTTTCAGCTTTTCTCAAATCGAAGGTATACTCGTGAACTTTTAGTCTCAGATTGTTAATGATCTTTTCATCTCTTTCACTCCTTGCAGGTGTCTCCAAGGCTATTTTCAGATTCCGGACCTGAGGCCGAAGCGCCTCATTCTCTCGGGTCATTTGTCGTTTCTCGCTCTCGGCTACCTCTGCTTGCAGTTGGTTATCAAACTCCATGTTTCTTAACTTCTCTTTCAAAGCATGGATAGTGTCTTGATATTCTCTTTCCTTTTCGCCCCAAGCTAGTCTTTCTTGCATCTTATCATCAAAAGTTTTCACATGAGGCCTTTTGGAGGGCCTTTCTGGATCGGGTTCCGGTTCTTCAACAACGCAATCCCTTTTCTGAAACCATGCCACGTATCCGAGGTTCTCTTCCCCTCTAGCCAGGTCGGGAACCTGGGTATCCTCTTTCAAGTATCGACACCCATTCCAACTTTGTTGAATTAAGGCCTCAGGTAAGGGAGCCTTGGGGTGTAGCTCAATAACCTGGATGCTCAAATCCTCCTTTTCAGGTATCACTTGATAACGACCCAATTGTCTCAGAACCCGTTGGGGTTCATATGGTTGGACACTCTTGAGACCCATCAGCAGTAAATGATTCCTAGCAGCGAACATGAGTATGACTTCTTTGAGCGGGAGCCATCCAAAAGTCCATTCTATTTGGCTTGCTCGTAAAGACCTTAGATGATCGATCCAGGCCTCGAATCCTTCTGGAACGGGGTAATATTTCACTCTTTCCTTATAACCCTCAATGAAGTTGGCTTTCTCAGTACCATAGCTCATGAATTTTGGATGGTGACGAAGATGTTCTATCATCCACATCTGGAGAATGATGTTGCAACCTTCAAAGAATGTTTTTCCCGACTTGCATTCAGTCAAAGCCCGAAAAATGTCAGATAATATGAGTGGAGCCAGGGTATGATCTTTCTTTTCGATCAAGACCAGGGCAATTTTGGCCACCCGAACATCAATAGACCCTTCGGCATTGGGAAAGACCATAACACCCAGAAATTCTACGATGAAGGCAAGCCGGTGATGGATTATCCAAGTATCCTTATCCTGTTTGTTAGTCAAGCCTTTCTCATGTACTTCAAATCCGTCTGAGAAACAGTATCTGGAGTATAAGAAGTAGAATGAACAATACCCATCGGATACTCGGCCTTTTCTCATTTGCCGGCTAACGGAAAGGACCTCAAAGAAACGACGTACTGACATAGGTCTTGGAAAGATAATTTGTTGATTCCTTAAGTTTCGACCAGAACCCGCATATCCAGCGACCTCTTCTAAGGTTGGGGTGAGCTCAAAATCTGAAAAGTGGAACACGTTATGGGCCAGATCCCAAAAAGTTACCAAAGCTTTAATCAAGTCGTTTTGGGGTTTGATTTTCATAAGATCAACGAGAGATCCCAACTGTTTGGTGACCCATTCTTTGCCATCTTTATCCAAATCGTGCCACCACATCTGGAGTTGTATGGGGCCTCTTCTATGGTGTTTAGCTGTGGAGTTTGGATAGTGTTCATCTTGCACCTGTGAGCAAGTAGGGTTAGGATTACCTCCGATTTTGACACAAAAGACCCAATTTTAATTTTAAAATACAAATTCTCCTAAAGTGGATTATTTGTGAAAATTTGACCAAAGTGGTCATTTTTGCAAAGAATGGCCCCTTCTTACTTTGAGCAAAGTTTTGAGGCAGAACCTAGTACTTTAAGAAGTGACCGACAAATTCATTCTTTAATGAAAACAGCCCTTCGACAATGCAAAATGTTCTAAGGCTTATTTTGGCGAGAATGGCACAAGACTTTAACCGAAGCTTGGTCGGTTTTATTTGGAATGACAGACATTTTTTGAAAAGTGGGGTCGGCACCGATGAGGCTTGCCTACGTATCTCACATCCGGTGAGAATCAGACCCACGTAGTTCGGGCAGTTTTGACATAACCGGAAAAGCGGGATATTAACTTATTTTGATTTTTGAAATACATTTTCGTTTTGTTTGAAATATATATATTTTTTGCCTTTCCCAAAATTTTGGCAGAGTTTCGAGGTATTTTCCAAATATCAAGGTTTTCCAAAATCGGATAAACTCCTATCCTTCCTCACTCTTGGTATTTCTGTTATTTTCTTTCTTTATTTAGCCGGTCAACAAACAAACCGAGACAAATAATGCACGTAATCAAATAGGATGCATCAGGATGGTCTTTTTCGTTCTGGGTACACCTGTCCTAGACAGACCCAACCCCTGCGTTGAGTCCCTTAAGTAAAAAATGCACTNTGCACATGATGCAGATAATCGTTCCTACTAGGGATCCGGCATGAGGTTTTGTCATTCTAGGGTTAAACCTGAGGTTTTGTTCTAGACCTTGGCTACCCGAGCGGACAACTCGAGTCGGGGTGGGAGCGACGTACCGGTAGCACGAAAGGCTATTCGGCGTAGTGGCTAGTCCATCCCCGTATTTCTTACTTGGTATGAACTCTAACAGAAAGGCAGGCCACGCGAACGTGTGCACCAATTTTAGAAGACTCAGAAAAGAGGCGTAAGAAGGAGATTTATATATAGTTCAAATAAATATCAAAGCGGTAAAAATTTAGCACATTGAGCGCACAAAATATAATAATATCACAATTAATAAAGCCAAGTAAAATCAAATTACAAGCTCGAATTCTTGAACTCGTACGCAATTCCGATAATTTTAAGAAATTCGTTCCTAAAAGTCTCTACGAGTGTTCCTTTTAATATTGACTTGTGTTATGTAAACATATACACAATTTAAGAAAAAATGATATATTTTAGTTATTTCATTCAAAGTTACGTAAAACGTATACTTTGACAATTAATTTATCCTTCTAAATTCATGGTAGTCTTTATCCAAAAGGCTTTCGGGATATGTTGTCTAAAGTCCCTTCCTAAATCATGTCAGGAGATATGGGCTATGGCCTAGTCTAGCCCGATTTTGATCACATTAGGCCATCCTAAGTGGGGTACTTAGACATGATTCGCAGTTGAATAGCTAAACAATCATTTGTATAGTAATAAGTGAGGCATACTTGAATTGTAGATACAAAGTTACATGCATCAGAATTTTTTTTTCTTTTTATTTGACCTATACATCATTCATGGATAATCATCAGAAAGATTATTTAACACAATTAATGGGTCTGAAATTCTAGATCCCATGACTGTTATGATAAATTCCAGAAAGTACAACTGATGTAAATTTCAATATAGTCCAGTCCTTATTACAACAAACAATGTATACAAATGACTATAAATACGCTATTCCATTGTTCTTAAATTAAAAAATACAGGTTTTAATAATAATAGGAAAATAAAAGGAACCCAATTAGCTGCTGCTCCTGTGCGAACCAGCAACCTTCATGCTTTAGGATCATGTATTCTTCAGCCTTTAGTCCCAAACTACCGGACATAATTCATGTGCATTTCCAAAGACTGTATCTGATCATTATAGAGATCAGATTCAACCCTTTAAATGTTGTCCTCATAGTGACATCCAATCATGTAAGGTTTAAATTATCGAGACCAATATTTAAGCACTTTATGGGGTAAATTTGACCATTAAGGGGTCAGATTCACTACCATTTAATGCTTATTTAATGACTCTAGTATAACTTCATTTACATAGACTTAATCACAAAAGCATTTAAGAGAAGTTTCTACTGCTATAATCACATAAATGGACAACCAAATTTCAATAAGTAACCACAGATACTCAAGAAGGAAAGATAAACATGTTTTATGCATTTTATGAACTGAATCTGACCATAATGGAGGTCTGATTCAGCTTCAGTTATGCTGAACAACGGGAAACCATCGTTTGGTATTGCAGAATACTTAAACTCAAACAAGCCATACATTTTTCAAATCTTATGCACATGCAGTCAAAGAAATCCAAACGAGATACATCTGTACAACGTAGTAAGACACATTTCAAGCTCTGAAAGTTTCATTTTTTCTAAGACAAAGATTACATACATAAATAGCTAAAAGAAGAGCTCAAGCAACAAAGAGAATCAACAAGTTATATAGCAGAAAATTTAGAGTTTAAGAGGATTCATTCATTGATGAAGAAGTTACATACCTTTAGAGAAGAAAAAATAGAGAGATCCCGACCAAATAAAGGTCAGGCCAAGAAAAGGTCAGCTAGAAGAAAGAAATACCAAACAGCAACAACAGCAGCCTCCAAATTGTTCACTGATTTTTTTGTGTGGAAATTTTCATTTTTTTTTTGAATAAAATGGTATTTTGATTTCTTTGTGATTTCAGATGTTTCAGTCAAAAAAGATAACCAGAATGCAAAAGCAGCTGAAGAAATCAGTATTTTTGTTTTTTTTTCTTTCCTCTTTTCTGTGAGTGAGTGTCTCTATTTTTAGGGAAGGGCCCTTCTTTTTTTCCCATGTACTGATCCCTGAATTTAAGGGATAAGAGCATCTTTTGTAACAGATTTCCCTACAGCTGGCCTATTCTAGAAGTTTCCTAACAGATTTCTGATTTTCCAAATTAGTATCAACCCCTTAAGTTCTTTTATTATCTATTCAACCCCCTTTTAAACCTTTTCAACTATTAAAAGTAGTTTAATAGGGATCAAAATAGCAACAAACGACAATAGGGTCAAATTAAACTAATTAAACTCATTTAGATACTAATTAATTAAGTAGTTAGTTAAGTAATCATGTTAATTAGTGATTTACAGAGAATCGTAATGTAAAACGGGCACAAGAATAAAGCATATAGGTTTTTTTTCATTAATCTTAAACTAGACCCTAGTTTTAATACACGAAGTAACCAAATAATAAAAGAACAGAAGTAGAGAGGAAGTCACAGAGTACCAGTAGTGGTCTCCAGGTTTTTGGTTGAATTCTGGCGACTTTTCGGAGTTCGGCCGGACTCCGGTAGGGTTTGAAAATGAATCAAACCCTCATGAATCGATTGCTCTAGTCAAAAGGAATCAACCCATGAAAGTCTGAGCCATTGATTGTCTTTGAATCGGCCGGGGAGTAATTTTGGGGTTTTCAGATTCTTAGATATGAATTTGACTCAAATCGATTGGGTTATTGAGGAAACTAGCAACGGGAGGTGATAGAGGAGACGATGGTGATTTCCTGGTAAACTTTTGGGCTGGTTTGGAGAAGCTCCGCCGCCGGATGAGATTTTCGGCCGGCAGAGTTAAAACGGGGTGAGAGAGACGAGAGAGAGAAGGGGTATGGGGGTGTTAGACTTTGGTGAAATGAAGGGTGTACTTAGGGATTGGATATTTCTCAGCCGTTGGATCCGGAAAGATCGACGTATGAGATTGACACTCTAAAAAATGGGGTCGTTTGGGTAGTGTATGGGGCAGGCCAAACTTCAGCATATTGGGTGCTGAAGTTTTTACAATTGAACTAAATAACTTCAGCACTTCTGCTGAAGTTTTTACAATTAAACTAAATAACTTCAGCACTTCTGCTGAAGTTTTCACGAATGAATTAATAACTTCAGCACTTCTGCTGAAGTTTTCACGAATGACCTAATAACTTTAGCACTTCTGCTGAAGTTTTCACAAATGACCTAATAACTTCAGCACTTCTGCTGAAGGTTTTCACAAATGAACTAATAAATCCAGCCCTTCTGCTGATGTTTTCACAAATGAACTAATAACTTCAGCACTTCTGCTGAAGTTTTCACAAATGAACTAATAACTTCAGCACTTCTGCTAAAGTTTTTCACAAATGAACTAATAACTTCAGCACTTCTGCTGAAGTTTTCACAAATGAATTAATAACTTCAGCACTTCTGCTGAAGTCCCCCTTTTTTTTTCTTGAAAAACGGGTATTAGGCTGGGTTGTTGGGTCGTGTAGAGTTAGGGATTGGGCCTGGGTAATTCTAGCCTAGGTCCGAATTTTGCCTATTTTACATCTAGTTAATTAACTCTAATTATGTTAACACCCAATAAAAATGTAGTAATTAATTCAAAACTCAATTTGCCTAATTATATTTATTTAAATGATAACCAAGATTACGTGCTTAATCATGTCATTTAAAACTATTTATGGATTTAAATGACGGATTATGGCTACACAATGTAAAAAAATAAATTCGCAAATAGCATTAAAATCCAACAAAATTAGGAAATCAATTAATTAATTGAGATTTTGTAGGATTATACGATAGGTAAAAATCACGTGCTCACATCTTGTAGTTATCAGGGTGGCAGAGGTTCTCGTTCATTTTCATCTCCAACTCCAGGTGGTTGTTATGAGTGTGGAGAGTTCGGACATGGGTGGAGGCAGTGTCCCCGCCGTCCTAATAGTTCGTCCCAGCAGAGGGTTCAGCCCTCGGCTTCAGCCCCAATCACTTCACCACCTATCCAGGAAACTAGGGGTGGTGGTCAGGCTGCTAGAGGCTGTCCTAGAGGGGGAGGTCAAGCAGGTGGAGGTCAGCCACGTATTTATGCACTTCTGGCTAGGCCTGATGCGATGGCATCTGATGCGGTTATTACAGGTACTATTTCAGTTTGTCACACTAATGCTTTGGCTTTATTTGACCCTAGTTCCACGTACTCTTATGTCTCATCCTATTTTTCTCATTTCCTAAATATGCCCCGTCAGTCTTTAGTTAAATTTGTTCATGTTTCGACTTCGGTGGGTGATACTATTGTAGTGGACCGTGTGTATCGGTCATGTCTTATATTTATCGGGGGTCTAGAGACCCGAGTGGATTGGATGTTACTCGGTATGGTCGATTTTGATGTAATTCAGGGCATGGATTGGTTATCCCCATTTTTATGCTATTCTTGATTGCCATGCTAAGACCGTGACCTTAGCTATGTCCGAAGTTCCTAGAGTTGAGTGGAAAGGGTATATAGAGCACGTGCCTAGCAGAGTGATTTCTTATTTAAAGGATCAGCGTATGGTTGAGAAAGGGTGTGAGTCCTATCTTGCTTTTGTGAGGGATGTTAGTAGTGAGACTCCATCTGTTGATTCTGTTCCTGCAGTCCGTGATTTTCCGGACGTATTTCCTGCAGACCTGCCAGGCATGCCACTTGACAGGGATATTGATTTTGTTATCGACTTGGTGCCCGACACTCAGCCTATTTCTATTCCACCATACCGTATGGAACAAGCAGAGTTGAAAGAATTGAAGGAGCAACTTCAGGAACTTTTAGATAAGGGGTTCATCCAACCTAGTATGTCGCCTTGGGGTGCGCCAATGTTGTTTGTGAAAAAGAAGGATGGCTCCATACGTATGTGCATTGATTATAGACAGCTGAATAAGGTTGCGGTGAAGAACCGGTATCCTTTACCTCGTCTTGATGAATTATTTGATCATCTTCAGGGAGCTAAGGTGTTCTCCAAGATTGATTTAAGGTCTAGGTATCATCAGCTGAAGATTCGGGATTCTGACATTCCGAAGACTGCTTTCAGGACCAGATATGGTCATTATGAGTTTCCGGTTATGTCATTTGGGTTGACCAATGCCCCAGCCGCGTTCATGAAATTGATGAACAACGTGTTTCAACCTTACCTTGATTCGTTTGTCATTGTGTTCATTGATGACATTCTGGTTTATTCTCGTAGCTAGGAAGAGCATGCTCAGCACTTGAGGGTTATGTTATAGATATTGAGGGGAGGAGAAGCTTTATGCAAGTTCTCCAAGTGTGAGTTTTGGCTTGGTTTAGTGGCTTTCTTGGGGCACGTGGTTTCTAGTGAGGGTATTCAGGTTGATCCGAAAAAGATTGAGGCGGTGCAGAGTTAGCCCAGACCGTCCTCAGCTACAGGGATTCAGAGTTTCCTTGGTTTAGCGGGATATTACCGTCGTTTTGTGGAAAGATTCTCTTCTATTGCTTCACCATTGACTAGATTGACCCAGAAGGGTGCTCCATTCAGATGGTCTGACGAGTGTGAGGAGAGATATCAGAAGCTCAAGTCAGCATTGACCACAACTCCGATTTTGGTGTTGCCTACTGGTTCGGGTTCTTACACAGTCTATTGTGATGCTTGTAGAGTTGGTTTGGGAGCGGTGTGGATGCAGGACGGTAGGGTGATTGCCTACGCATCGAGACAGTTGAAGGTTCACGAGAAGAATTACCCAGTGCATGCTCTTGAGTTGGCTGCCATTGTTCATGCCTTAAAGATTTGGCGGCATTACTTGTATGGGGTACAGTGTGAGATTTTCACGGATCATCATAGCTTGCAGTATCTGCTAAGGCAGAAGGACTTGAATTTGCGTTAGAGTAGATGGTTAGAGCTTCTCAAGGATTATGATCTTACTATTTTGTATCACCCATGGAAGGCCAATGTGGTGGCCGATGTCTTGAGTCGCAGAGCCGAGAGTTTGGGGAGTCTAGCTTACCTTTCAGCAACAGAGCGACCATTAGCACTTGATGTTCAGGCTTTAACGGGTCAGACACTCCACGGGTGGTAGCTAGCATGGTTTTTCGGTCTTCTTTATTTGATCAGATTAAGGCACGACCTTATTATGACCGCCACTTGTTAGTTCTTCAGGGTAGAGTTCGTCGGGGTGATGCCCGGGATGTGACTATTGGTGATGACGGAGTTATGAGGATGCAGGGCCGTATTTGCGTGCCCAATGTGGATGGTATTCGAAAGTTGGTATTAACAGAGGCTCACAGTTCGCGGTATTCTATTCATCCGGGTGGCGCGAAGATGTACCAGGATCTGAGATAACAGTATTGGTGGAGGCGGATGAAGAGAGATATTGTTAAGTATGTAGCACGGTGTCTCAACTACCAGCAGGTTAAATATGAGCACCAGAGACCAGGTGGATTACTTCAGAGGTTAGATATTCTGGAGTGGAAGTGTGAGCGGATTACTATGGACTTCGTAGTCGAGCTTCCACGGATTTCGAAGGGTTTTGATGCTATTTGGGTCATCGTGGATAGATTGACCAAGTCCTCGCACTTCATTCCTGTCAGCACTTCTTATACTTCAGAGAAATTGGCTAGAATTTACATTAAGGAGATTGTCCGATCGCATGGAGTTACGGTTTCTATTATTTTTGACAGGGGTACTCAGTTCACATCTCAGTTTTGGAGGGCTGTACAGAGAGGTATGGGTACTGACTTAGAGTTGAGCACTACATTTCATCCTCAAACCGACGAGCAGTCGGAATAAACTATTCAGATTTTGGTGGTTCATGGAATCAATTTCTGCCATTAGCGGAGTTTGCATATAATAACAGCTACCAGTCCAGTATTCAGATGGCCCCGTATGAGGCTTTATATGGCAGGAGGTGTAGATCTCCGGTTGGTTGGTTCAAACTTGGTGAGGCTAAGTTATTGGGCACAAATTTGATTCAGGATGCGTTGGAGAAGGTGAAGTTGATTCAGGAGCGACTTCGCACGGCGCAGTCTAGGAAGAAGAGTTATGCGGACCGGAAGGTTCGAGATGTGTCTTTTATGGAAGGTGATAAGTTACTGCTTAAGGTATCACCCATGAAGGGTGTTATGAGGTTCGGAAAGAAAGGAAATCTAAGTCCACGATTTATTGGTCCTTTTGAGGTGCTTCAGAAGGTTGGAAAGGTGGCTTATAGACTTGCTTTTCCACCCAGTCTATCGAGTGTTCATCCGCTATTTCATGTGTCGATGCTCAGAAAATATGTTGGTGACCCGTCTCATGTTTTAGACTTCAGCACAGTTAAGCTCAAGGGTAATATGTCATATGAGGTTGAGCCAGTAGCTATTTTAGCTCGCGCGGTCAGAAAGTTGAGGTCTAAGGATATAGCATCAGTGAAGGTGGAGTGGAGAGGTTAGCCAGTGGAGGAGGCTACTTGGGAGACTGAGCGGGAGATGCAGAGCAAATATCCCCACTTGTTTGAGACTCCAGGTATGTTTCTAGACCCGTTCGAGGACGAACGTTTGTTTAAGAGGGGGAGAATGTAACGACCCGGTCCATCGTTACGTAGAACCTGCATATAATTGTTGTTATTGACTTGTCATAGGTTGGTTATTCTGTTAGTGATGTGTTAGAGTTGATAGGCTTGAAATCGTATGGTTAGTGAGAGTTCAGTCATTTAGCCTTTGAAAATAGCCTTAAAATGGGAAAAGTCAATTGAGAGTTGACTTATTGGTAAACGACCCCGGAATTTGGATTTTATGGCTCGGATAGCTTCGTTAGGTGATTTGGGACTTAGGAGTGTGTTCAGAATAATTTTGTGATGTCCGGTGTAGAATAAGGCTTGAATTGGCGAAAGTTAGTTTTGATGATTTCTGGTCGGCAGTGGAAAATAGGCTATCAGGGTCGGAATGGAATTTCGATAGTTGGAACAGGTTTGTAATGTTATTTTGGATATGTCTGCAAAATTTCAGGCCAATCAGAGTTGTTTTGGATAGTTTCAACATCATTGGTGGATTTTAGAAATATTAAAGTTCTTAGGCTTGAATCCGATGTGAATTTGATGTTATGGGATATGTTGGTAAGTTTGGTTGGGGTCCCGAGGGGCTCGGGATTGAATTGGGGTGCTTAACGAAGGTTTGAACTTGGAAATTGCAGCGTTACAGCTGTCGGTGCTGGTGTAACCGCACTTATGGAAGTTTGACCGCAGGTGCGGGCCCGCAGGAGTGGGCAGTGGGTCGCAGGTGAGGAAAGGTCTTAGGTGCGGTCTCGCAGGTGCGAGTAAGTGCGTCGCAGGTGTGGAAACCCTGGGAAAAATATAAATTAAACCTCCGCGACCCTAACATATTTTTTACACCATTGTTGTACGAAAGAGAGCTTTGGAGGCGATTTTTAAAGGGGAAAATTTGTGTTCTTCATAGAGGTAGGTATTTTGATCATTAAAACTAAATTATGGGTGATTATAGAATATAATCTCAGTATTAAATTCATGATAATCAGTAGAAAAAGGTGGGTTTAGAGCTTGAGATTATGAGACCTTTAGGGGTCGATTTGAGGGGTCAAACGAACTCCGATTTTAGTGTTCTTTATATGTACGGACTCGTGAGATGATGAAGAAAAGTTTTTTATAAAAATTTCTGAGTTTCGGGAAGCGAGCCCGGGGGTCGGGTTTTAACCAATTTCGGATTTTTGAGCTAAATTTGATATTTTTCGATTGGAATTTATTCCTTATGAATAAATTGAGGATAAGAATCTGAACTTGGTAGATTTGGAGCCTTTGGAAGTGGATTCGAGAGGCAAGCGTATTGCGGAATAGTTTCCGGGCTAGTTTTGAGGTAAGTAATGTCTTTAAATCCTGTCCCGAGGGTATGAAACCCTGGACTATGCACCCTTTCACGGGTTTTGAAATATAAAGGTTGAAACTTTGGAAACATCTTCCCTATTTAGGCGACTATTGAGTTGCTAAATTGAATTTTAAGCATATTCTTAATTAGTATTATTTTATTATTACATGAATTGGGCTATAAGCCCTTTTTGGGGCCTAGTGCCGATCTGTTTTCCCCTTGGAGGAGGGGGGGGGGTGTTTACTATATTTTCCTCACTGATATGTTATGATTCTTACACTCGGTCTTTTCCTGATCAATTTTTTTGACACTCAGAGTATTTTGATACTATTTATTGAAAAAAAGGAAACGATGTTTTGGGTCGAGAACCCGATATGTTTATGGCCTAAGGGAAAATTGAGAGTGTCTGACTGAGTGAGGCTTTCAGGCCTATATTGTGAGGAGGCTTTCGGGCCTTATATGAGGGGCTTTCAGGCCTATATTGTGAGAAGGTTTTCAGGCCTTATATGAGGGAGGCTTTCAGGCCTATATTGTGAGAAGGCTTTCAGGCCTTATATGAGGGAGGCTTTCAGGCCTATATTGTTAGGAGGCTTTCAGGCCTTATGTTGTTATAGCGTGTGGGCTGTAGGAGCCCCTCAGGAGTCTGTACACACCCCTAGTGAGCGCAAGTACCTATTGAGTGATGATTATTTCCTGCGGGGCTGATACTAAGTGATGATAATTGCCCGCGGGGCTGTTACTGAGTGATTGTGAGAATGCCTGAGGGGCAATTGTTACGAGAAATGATTTTAGCCCGAGGGGCAGATTTATGATAATTTTACTAAGTTTTCGAACTATGATTTACTTCGTTTTCAAACTTATTTTTACTGAGAGTTATACTGAGATATACTGATATTACACTTGTTTCAAAGTATTTCTGGAAACTGATTTTTGAACTTATGTATTTGACAAATACTACCTGGTGACTTGGTTTTTTACTGGCTTTTGTGAACTTGTGTATCTGTACTGTACGTTTTAAAATTCTCATACTGTGATTTATTTTCATTACTACTGAGTTGGCGTACTCATAAAGACTCCCTGTGCCTCTGTGCACAGATTCATGTGACGATCTGAAGCAGTAGCTGTCCTTGTTCGTAGCATCAGTTCACGGGATTTCAAATTAGCTGCCTAGTGTCCACAACTTCTCCATTTCCCTTCCTTATTTAGTTTTAGCGTTTGATTCAGAGACATAAATTATAGTTTTAGCAGAGTTAGATTTATTTTACTCTTAGATGCTCATGACTATTGACTCAAGTCTTGGGAGGTTTTGTTTGGAGTTGTTAGTCTATTATTGGGACGCTAAGACTTAATTACATTATTCTATGCTATATTTGCCGCTTATTATTAAATTATGAACTTTTATAATTGAATAAATGAGTAGTAAGGTGACGGTCGGCTAGCCTAGTTCCACGATAGGAGCCATCATGGCCTGTTAGGATTTGGGGTCGTGACAACTCTATTATGTTGTGTCGGGTTTGGACTAATTTTGGAGAGGAATGAGACACTTAGTCCCTTAAGTTGGTTAGTTAGTTGGAAAAGTCAACCGAAAGTTGACTTATGGGTAAACAATCTGGAATTAGGGGTTTTATGGCTCAGATAGCTTCGTTAGGTGATTTGGGACTTAGGAGTGTATTCGGAATGTAATTCGGAGGTCTGTGGTAAAATTTTGCCTAAATTGGCGAAATTGGAAATTTGGAAATTTTCGGTAGGCAATGGAAAATTTGATATCGGGCTTGGAATGGATTTCCAAAAGTTGGAATAGGTCCGTAGTGTCATTTGCGACGTGTGAGAAAAATTTCAAGTTATTCAGACGTGGTTGGTTGGTTTTGACATTGTTGGCGAATTTCGGAAGTTTAGAAATCCTTAGGCTTGAATTCGAGGTTAATTTGATATTTTAATGTTGTTTTGAGCGATTCGAAGGTTCGACTAAGTTTGAATATGTTATGGGATGTGTTGGCATGTTTGGTTGAGGTCCTGAGGGCCTCTGGTGTGTTTCGGATGCTCAACGAGCCATTTTTGGACTTCAAAATTGGGCAAATTTTCTGGTGTTCTGTTGCATAAGAATTGTTCTTTGCGATCGCGAAGAGGAGGTCGCGATCGCGTAGGCTTAATTGAGGCTGAGGCAGAGTTGTTCTATATGATCGCAGAGGTGAGGTTGCGGTCGCGTGTGGTTGTGATGTAGTGCTTCGTGAACGCGTGGCCATGGTTGCGCTCTCCTAGAAGAAAGTGAGCCGATGTTAAGCTGGGCGATTGTTCTATGCGATCACGTGAAGCAGGTCACGATCGCATAGGTCTGTGTGGCATAGGCTCGCGAATGCGTGGGAGTTTCCGCATTCACGTAAGGTTAATTGAGGGGCATCATTTGTTTGTGCTTTGCAATCGCGAGGCTATTTCCACGATCGCGATGACTCACCTGGGCAAATTTAAAAGGTTCAAAAATGAGGGTTTGAGTTTATAATTCCAAAATTCAATAGAGGGCTCGGGAGAGGACGATTTTAGAGAGGATTTTCAGATGAGTGATTGGGATAAGTGTTCTTCACTTAATTTTGGTTAAATTCCATGATTGTGTCTTGATTTTTATCATCTAAATTGGGAATTTGGGGTTGAAATTGGGAGAAAAATGGAGGGGAATTAGAGAGTTGATTTTGGGGATTTCAATGGCCATTTGTTGTCGGATTTTGATGAATCTGATATGGTAGACTCGTGAGTGAACAAGGATTCTAGTTTTGTAATTTTTTTTCAGATTCGGAGACGTGGGCCTGTGGGTCGAGTTTGTTCAATTTCTGAATTTTTGGTCTAATTTGATAATTTTCGTGTGGAATTCGTTCCTTTAGCATATATTAATGATATATTACTGATTTTGGATAGATTAGGGGAAATTTTTGGCCGAGTCGAGCGGCAAGGGCATTGCGGAGTAGATTTTATCCGGTTTGAGGTAAGTAACGACTGTAAATCTGGTCCTGAGGGTATAAAAACCCGGAATTTTGTACTATTTCATTAAATGAGGCGATGCACAAGCTAGGTGACGGGCGTGTGGGCATGCACCATTAGGGATTTTGACTTGGTCCGTCCCATAGCAATTATTGTGTTGCATATTTTGATTAAGATGTATAATTTGCTAAGTGTTTTAGAAGGAATTCTTATTATTTGGGCGGAACGCCATGTTTTGGGCCTTGTGCCTGTACTATTTTGACCCTCAGGGGTATTTTATATTGTTCTCACACTGTTTTGATTTGAAAGAATATCCTCAATCATCTTTTTCCTCCTTACTATCTAATTCAGTTTCATTACTTTATTTTAAATATATGAAAGTTGTTTTGGGGTGAGCCCCCTGCGTTTTCTACCTAAATGCCCGAGCGGCTTGTGAGATTGATGACTGAGTGAGGTCAAGGGCCTGATTGTGAGGATATTTATGGGTCGGGTTGCACGCTGCATCGATATATATATATATATATATATATATGTATATATGTATATGGATCGGGTTGCATGCCATATCGATAAATGGATCGGGCACGGCAACGATATTGGATCGGGTTGCATGCCGCAGCGCTATAGCGCTTGGGCTGTAGGAGCCTCCCTGGAATCTGTACACCCCCAGTGAGCGCAGGTGCCTACTGAGCATGAATGTTGGGTGATGAGTGTTGAGTCATGTGTGACTGAGAGGCCTGCCCGAGGGGCTATTTATGAGTGATACTTCGCTCGAGGGGCTTGTTTATGAAATCACTATTTTCACTCTAGTTTTATATTGAGCCTCTATCGAAACTGTTGAAAATGTTTGAAATGACTTTCATTGGAAACTGAAGTTTTTACGAGATACTTTGATTTGGATACTGATTTGATCTTGTTGTTTTTCACTGAGATTTTATGTTGTGAGTTTTATGTGATTTTAAATGCTCGTCACTGCACTCAGTCTTTAGTTATAATTCTTACTTACTGAGTTGGCGTACTCACGTTACTCCCTGCACCTTGTGTGCAGATCCAGGTACCAGGGCATCCGAGTGAGTGTTGATCTTCTTCTTCAGACTATCCCGGAGCTTAGCGAGGTAGCTGCACGGGGTCCGCAACCCTGCTTTTCTCCTTCCTATCTTTTAGTATTTATTTTCATTGGACTCTTCTTGTATTGAGTACATTGTATTAGACTAGTATTCTAGTTGCTCATGACTAGTGACTCTGAGGTCGGACCGTGATTTCATGTTTTGCTTATTTCCGCTTGTTTTGAAGTGTTTAAATGAAAGATTTATGATAAATATGATTATTAAATGAATTAATGAAAATAGTCTTTTATGCTATAAATAACGAATCGGCTAGCCTAGTAATGCGATAGGCGCCATCACGACCGGGGCGGTTTGGGGTCGTGACAACCTGTTACATTCTTCATTGATAGCAAATCAGCTATTCAGCTTGCAGCAAATCATGTACTTCATGAAAGAACCAAATATATAGAGATCGATTGTGTCACACCTCCTTCTTTATACGCCCCCAAAGGGGTATGAGAGTTTTTCCACTTAAAGTGACA
>ML317140.1:0-64067 GCA_005239505.1 Nicotiana paniculata | reverse complement strand
CTTCAGCATACGAGGCTGAAGTTCTCCAGTTATAAAAACAAAAACTTCAGCATACGGGGCTGACGTTCCCCAGTTATAAAGACAAAACTTCAACATAATGGGCTGAAGTTCCCCAGTTTACAAAAACAAAACTTCAACCCAATGGGCTGAAGTTCCCCTGCAGGACCATGTGGCTAGTTTGAACCCTCTTCACCAGCAGGCTAGGCGATTTTCTTGTTTAAAGCGGGTTCAAAATAAAATTTATGTCTTTACTTGTTTGAAGACAGAAAATATATACTTATATATACAGTATTATTTTTCGACGAAGCGGGTTCATATGAACCCTCTTGACTCCATGTGGGTCCGCCCCTGCTCTCTAGGTTGTAGTACTCAACGTTACTCTTCAGGGAAGAATATGCAAAATTAATTTAACATCTATGCACGAGCTTGCGAACTAGTTAGGGTACGGTATATTACGTTATTGCTTGCTGTCGTATAAAATGTTACAATTATGACTGTCTGCCTATGACTATGGGAACCAGAGAGGACTAGTTTGGAGAAGAAAAAGATATGACAAATGATGATTATTTTAATTCTCATAGATAATTTTTCATTTTTCCAAATTTTCTATTTAGAAACAAAATTTAAACTTATATCCATCATACAAATATTTATAACTTTTTTTATTTTCTTTCTTTCTTTCTTAAATTTTGTACACTCAATAGAAACGTATCACAAGAGGGAGTACTTTAATATATATTTTTCCTCTATTGCTTTTAATATAATGGGAAAGTCAAATTTAACATGTTGAACTCTCTATAGTCAAATTCGACACACAAAAATAAAATGAATGAAGCACTTTTAAACACAACACAGGAGATTATGAGTTTTGTGATTAACATTTAAATACTTCTGAAATAAACCCCAAAAAAGAAATGAAATAAAAAAAAATCAGAACAGCCAGAAGAAGGCTGGCCGTAGTATATCTACTTAGGGAATTTGAAAAGGTCAGGATCAAAACCATGGTGATGGAAGACTGGATATTTTTGTGTGCCTGTGGGATTAACCAAATTATTTCCGATAGTTGCTTGAGACTGCAGTGCGCCTTGGTTTGAAGCAAGAAGCTTATCCAAGAAAGACCAATCGCCACTAAATTTGTCGTGTTGAGGAATAATATTGAAACTAGTGCTGCTACAACCTGCTGCTGATGTTAGTCTCAACAAGTTCTGATGCGAACATTCATTAAGGTTCATGTTACTACTCAAAGGGAGCTGGGGACATGGATTAACTGATGATAATAGGTCTGGACTTAGCAGTTGAGGGAGTTGCATTGAACCATCAAAGTTGGACCCATAGTCGTAGCAGGCTTGATGATGAGGTTGTTGTATATTCTGTTTTGGATCACAACTGCCAGACTTCATATGATCCGCTAAATGTAACTGCTGCTCCTGATCATCTTCACCCAACTCGTGTTGGAAACCTCTAGTGTAGTTCTTTTTCTTGAACACCCTACAAACAACCCACCCATCTTCCTGCAATGGCTTCAACCATATTGAAATGTAAAATTTAGTCTATACCCTACTCTACAGAAAAGAGAAGGAGATCAATTTGTTTTTGAGACATATAAAATTAAGCAATTAAAAGACTGCTCTCCCTAACAGGTTGAATATTTAAACAAGACGGTCACGTAATTTTACATGGTATTAGAGCAATCATGTGATTTCGGATTCAAATTCCATTGTCATCCAAAAGAAGAAAAATATATTTTTAACGTGTTTGGCCCATGAAAAAAAGAATCAAACTTCACAAGAGAGAGGACGGGCCAGGACATAACATGACTATACACTACTCAAAAACTAAGATTAGGGACGGATGTAGCATTATAGCGATAATTTCAATTGAACCCATCAATTTCGGTGCAAAGCATAAATTTATAAGTAACATTTATTAAAAAAATAATATGAACATGAACACATAAAAGCTGAATCCATATAGATTAAATCTTGAATCCGCCTCAGACTATGATGATCAAATAGTAAAAACATACTTCCTCTGTACCAATTTATGTGAATCTGTTTGATTGGACACGCAGTTTAAGAAAAATGAAAGACTTTTGGAATTTGTGGTCCTAAACAACTCAAAAAGGGGTTCACAGTATTTGTGTGGTTATAAAAACTTCTCATCTCACTAAGGGTAAAATTGGAAATTTACGCTATATTATTTTCAAAAATTTAAAAAGAGATCGTTCTTTTTGGAGCGAAGCAAAAAAGAAATAGGTTCACGTATGGGAAGTTACTAAATACCTCAACTTCAGCAGTGTTGTCATCAAGGCGATACTCATGCATGATCCAGTCAGTCTTTTGGCCATGAGGTGCGCGTCCGGTGTAAAATACAAGAGTTTTCCTCATCCCAATCCTCTTGGAGTTGCTAAGGTAGATTGCTTTATCCCGCCCTGTCGCCTTCCAGAATCCAGCTGCCGTGGCTCTATTTGTTCGAGTCCCTGTTGGGTACTTCTTATCCTTGTGGCTGAAAAAGTACCATTCATTCTGTGGACCTGATCCTATTCTACATATTTCTGCATGTCATCAATTTTGAATTTAGCATATGCTTGTGTGGATAAACGTGCATGCAAGCTATTGATCTTATATTATACTATATTGATAAAATAATCTTAGACGAGGCTGCAGAATACAGTCAACTTATCCACCACATTAACCTTAATTATTTGAGTAAAGATTTACATGTTTATGCATCTATATTAGACAACAAGTGGGCCAAATTGAGATAACACTTGCATTATTCCCCCTTTCTTAATCAACTGGCACAGGTGGGGTTAGGTAGAACTTACGTGTTTATTGATATTAAAAAGTTCATAAGTTGGTCATGGTGTAAGCTCCATTTTCAATATTGTATTTCATTTTGTAAAAATTTATTTGTACTGTGTGGATATAAGCCAAATCTTGAATAAATCATCTTTTTATCTGGTTTTATATATATATATTCCCCTATAAAATTATAAAGTCATTGTGTATGATTTTGTTCGTTGTTGATCTTTAATTAGAAGAAGTTGATTTAGATCCTTGGAAATTATGGTGATTATGGGCGATTCTTTATGTTTTTGGTGACAGAGAACTCTCATCTTTATGATCAAATCCGTTTTTTATTCATAAATTAAAGGAGTGCTTTATCGATTAACTTGATCTATCGACTTTCCCAGCATTATCTATGTCTAACTAATAAGTTCCCCAAAAAGGAGAAGATTTAAATGTAGAAGTGAAGGAGACTATTCTTATTCCTTGTTTACCTTTTAGGTTAATTACCTGAAAAAAGAAAGTTATATACGAGACTGTAGAATGAGGAGGCAGTACAGTACGTACGTCCTCCACATTCTTCCTTTGACATATCCACAATATTAACTGTATGAATGAATAATTGACGTGTGTTTTCTAGCTTCTTTTATTTTTTAAGAAAAAAAACTTAAGTCCTGCTACCATTGTTCAGACACAAATAATTGTAGTTGTAACGTAGCTAGCATATCTTACTCAGAAAAAGCAATGGACTAACCTTTGAGGTCCCATGGTTCAAGTTTGTTAAGATCGACTTCCCTTATAACGTCTAAGTCTATTGCTTCGTATGAGACTTTCTTCCTGAGATAATAATAAAGAAGCTCCTCATCTGTGGGATGGAAACGAAACCCTGGAGGAACTGAAAACTGTCCATTTCCTGCTCCAGACATCATTATGCCGATATCCGATCCTCACTCGAAATTGCTAAATTTGTATTCTATCCTGCAAGATGCCACAAAGTATACGAGCAAAAAAGCAACATATTAGAGCAACTAGAAATAAAACGGGACATCAAGTGAAAAAGGCAAACTAATTTTATATGACTGAAGCACCCCGCAGGGTCAAAGCTGACTACAGGCTGCAGACTGCACAAGCGCTAGCCTTTCGGCAACGGGTTCGGCTGAACTCTGTAATTTTTGTATAAATTATGTATTTGTCTTAAGAAATCTATTGAATATGTATAAGCTATTAATTTAGAACCCAATAACTTAAGAAAACTAAAATTTCTAACCCATAAACATCAAATCATGGCTTCGCCTCTCACAGACTGCATGCACAAAGGGAAGGTATCTTTCTTTTCATGAATGAAAAGAGAATTACGGGTGCATTGCTAATCAGAATAAAGAGAGTACTCAGTATATGTACTAACTTGATCAATAGTTAGTCTCTGATTCTCACTGCTAAAGAAAAATACTTTTCTCACTTGTCTTCAAGATCGAGAATATAATTAATTAAGAGTCTACCAAAATTTCCAACAGTCTAGTGAGGGGATATTATTTGCTCAACGAGGAAAAAAGGATCAGCAACAGGATGGTCTAGCTAGTTTCCAACTTGAAAAGCCTTCCTAAAGTTTGAGATGAAGGAAAAAGATATATTTTGAGAATGAACGAATGGAAAGACTGCGATCAGATCTTTAGTGTGAATAATATATGGAGAGAGAAACTGGAGCGAGAATGTTAAAAACTCAGGAAGAATAATAAGGAAACAAGTGTGGTGTTATGTGGACGACGAAATTAATTGGATGTTATGTGTGAATTATGGTGTGGAAAATGAAAGGGCAGAAATTACTACCAGACTTTGGAAAATGTCGTTGAATGAGAGACCCCATCCTGGAATTCGCCGCAGATAAGTGATGAAAATCTGCTTAACTATTGTAAATATTGTTTTTATTTGTGTTGTCTCTCTCCCTTTATCCTTTTAGCCATGCACAGTCAAAGTCAAAGACGAATAAATTCCTTTTTTCTTCCTTTTACATATTACAGTATATTTCCATTCTTCTTCTTCTTCCTTTTCTTAACTTAATTTTCCAACTTATCATTTACCTATCCGTTGACAGAAACACTTACTTGGAGATTGATTAATTTAATCATGCATTGATTATTTGGGTTACGTATTAGAACAGGAGGATCATAAATTTTAATACAAAATTGACAGGTCCATCGTGTATGGTATTATAGATACAATAAAAGACACTTAAACTGGCCTCTTATTATCTCTTCTGCTTTTATTTTTAACTAACTCATCAAGAATGCAGATTATATTCTGCAATAAAGCAGTAATATCCTGCCTTCCTATTTCTGAGATTTTTATGCCAATTGAAAAATATAAAGAACTTCTAATACTTTTTATTTTATTTTGTATAATGTTGTTCTAAAATGAAGTTCAATGGAGAAAAATAATCAATTAGAACTTATATAATCAATCTCAAAGTTGTTTGAAACTGAATAATAGTTGTTGTAGTATCAAGTGAAACTACTTTACCAACATAAGATAATGATTTAAAGAAATCAATTGATAAATTACTGATTATGCATGGCTTAGAAGATTTAAAGAAAAGGAATAAAAATTATTGGTCAGAGAATTATAAGAATAATTTGTTCCAAAGGCGTCAAAATAAAAAAATGTCATTTTGACTCTTAATTTCAGTTTTAGGAGTCAGCTGTTTAGTTGATTAATTGGAGGCATAGAAATACACGTGAGCGCTGAATGAAAAAGAAAGCAATATCCTCAAAGTCCGCGGGATCCAACAAAAGATGCACAACCCAAGGTCTTAATGTCCTTAAAATATCACCTCATGGAGCTGGATGTTAGTCATCCTTCGTTTTATTTTCTTCAATTAATTTATTTCATTTCAGACAAAAAAGGATTCATACGCAATCTCTTCCCCACGTCTTGCCTCCCCCTGTGGCATGTTAAAAGAAAAGAGTTAAAGACTTGTGTATTGACGGTGTATAATTGTATACGATTAGAATTGGGCTTGCCCGAATTTATATGATTAATCGAGACCAGGATAGTAGGTCGAGGATCGGTTCTGTGTTACGTCAGATCGGGACATGAAGATATATTACCAAGCTCATAATTCGAGGACCAGTTGAGACCGAGACCAACTGAGGACAAGATCGAACAGGATAGACATCGAGCAACACCGAAGAAAACCTTCTGAGTTGAATGACGGAAAGACGAGATATCCGTGTTCGAGCAAGGATCGTGGCGGAAATCTCGGCACGTATCAAATCAAGACCGATTATTGAGCCAATCATGGGATTTCCTTCTGTACTTAGAATTGTACCATAAGTAGAATTCTCCAACTACATAAGGGGAGTTCTAATCATTTTGTAATCATCACATTCACGCATAACAAAGCAATATCAAACTCTCTTATTCTGTTGTTCAGCTCATCCATTTCAATCAGACATTTATTTGGTTCGAGGGCGATCCAGCTCGAGGGCCAAACTGCAGTTCATATTGGTTTGCTTTATTTTACAGTCAATTTCTAACATTAATTTTTATATTTCTTAATTTGTGCCAAGTGAAATCATATATCCTTAAAACCACATATAAATTTAATTATTATCCAATTTTAAGGGTAAACAGTTTGGCATTCACCGTTGGTCTAAGGATAATAGTGATCGCCTGGTACTAATTTTCATAACGCACACTACTTTACACTTGTTTTTGCAAATATTTTTGATTTCAGGATCAGCATGTCGAACTCTCTAGCAGTACCCACACACGCCGATAATGGCCTTGGTTTTCATGGAAAAAATGACAACATAACCGCCCCGGGGAATGAAGTGCCTCCGATTGACCTCGAGGGAGTATCAGTTGTAGACCCCATCGACGTCAGCTCCCATTTTGCCCTGAATGCAAATCTGGGCGTCGACCTCGAAAATAGCATCCGCAGAGACATTCGATCAGCCGGTCGGAACACACAGGGCGGCAAAGACGGCAGAATCAGCCTTCATATAATATTCAAAATGTTGCAGGCTCAACAAGCTGCAATAGTGCAACTCCAAAATCAGAACCACGCACCGAGTAGGGCCGAACCCGAGCCCTCACTGGAAGTTGTTCATAGGGCCGAACCAGTACCGGAGAGGTCAAACGTGAACGAATCGGGGACTGACCCCGCTATTATGAAAATGCTCGAGGAGCTGACAAAGCGAATCGAATCGGGGGAGAACAAGATTTAAGCAAATGACAAGAAAGTGGAAACGTATAACTCCCGAGTTGATCAAATTACGGGGGCACCACCGATTCTGAAGGGTTTGGGTTCGAAGAAGTTCGTACAAAAGCCTTTCCCCCCGAGCGCGGCTCCTAAGCCCATCCCAAATAAATTCCGCATGCCAAAAATTCCCAAGTATAATGGGACTACCGACCCCAATGAGCATGTCACTTCTTACACATGCACAATAAAGGGGAAAATTTTAGAGGACGATGAGATTGATTTCGTTCCGTTGAAGAAATTCGGAGAAACTTTATCGAAGGGGGCAATGATATGGTATCATAATTTGCCACCAAAACTCCATTGATTCCTTTGACATGCTTGCAGATTCCTTCGTCAAAGAACACGTCGGAGCCATAAAGGTCGATACTAGGAAGCCGGACCACTTCAAAGTGAAGCAGAAAGAAAACGAGATGCTCAGAGAGTTCGTATCTGGGTTCCAAATGGAACGTATGGAACTACCCCGCTCACAGATGATTGGACTGTTCATGCTTTTACTCAAGGGATAAACATACGAAGTTCGGTGGCCTCACAACAATTAACGCAGAATTTGATCGAATATCCCGTTGTAACTTGGGCCGATGTGCACAATCGGTACCAGTCAAAAATCTAGGTCAAGGATGATCAGTTGGGGGCTCCTTCCGGGTCTGTTTATCCAAATAGGCCCGTCGGTAGAATTCAAAGGGATATCGATCGAGAACCACGGTCGAACAGAGATCGATATCAACCATACAGTGGATATCGGAGAAACAACGGTCCTGGACGCAACCCCGTTCGAAGTAATCGAAGAAATGATCGAGGATAGAGCTCCCGAGGGCACCTCGACTATCAAAGTACAACTTCAAAGTTGATGCGGCAGCTATTGTATCAGTCGGACGCATAAAAGATACTATATGGCCTCGACCTTTACAGACTGATCCAGTCCAAAGAAATCCTAATGAAATGTGCAAGTATCATGGCACCTATGGCCATTTAACAGAAGATTGCAGACAATTAAGGGAAGAGGTCGCCCGTTTGTTTAACAAGGGGCATCTTCGAGAATTCTTGAGAGACCGGGCTAAGAACCACTTCAGAGACATGGATGCAAACAGAAATAATGAACAAGAAGAGCCACGCACGTAATTCACATGATCGTTGGTGGGGTCGACATTCCACAGGGACCCATATTCAAGCGCACCAAGGTGTCAATCACGAGGGAAAAGCGAACTCGGGATTATGTACCAGAAGGGACCTTGCCTTTCAATGATGAGGATGCATAGGGGATCTCACAATCCCACAATGATGCACTGGTAATATCTGTTCTTATGAATAAAATTAAAGTTAAACGTATTTTGATTTATCCAGGTAGCTTGGCCAATATCATTCGATCGAGGGTCATAGAACAATTCGGCCTGCAGGATCAAATTGTGTCTGCAACTCGAGTTCTTAACGGCTTCAATATGGCAAGGGAAACCACCAAAAGGGAGTTACTTTACTAGTGAACGTGGCCTGGACCATCCAAAAAACAAAATTCCATGTGATCGAGGGTGAGATGAGGTATAACCGCCTGCATGGAAGGCCTTGGATCCATAACATGAGGGAAGTACCCTCGACCCTTCACCAAGTTCTGAATTTCCCGACACCGGAGGGAGTCAAAGAGGTTTACGGGGAGCAACCCTCCGCCAATGAGATGTTTGCAGTCGACGAAGTAGTACCGGTATCGGCACTCTCATTAGCAAAATGATCGGATTCGAATGGAAAACAGGAGGCCGAATCGCAACCACAGACATCAGCCTCGACCCAATAGGAGAAACAGGGGGCGGACAAGGACGATGATTATTGGATCCCTCGATCCTTCATAATTCCCGACGATTCCGATGCCAACAAATCGATGGTCGAAAAGCTGGAACAAGTAATACTGATCGAGTACCTGCCCGAACGAAAGGTATACCTGGGCACGAGGTTAACTCTCGAACTCCAGAAAAAACTTATTCAATTCCTTTTAGATAACATAGATTGCTTTGCTTGGTCCCATCTCGACATGACAGGGATCCTACCGGAAATCACAACCCATCGATTAAGCCTGGACCGAACTTCCGTTCGGTAAATCAAAAAAGAAGGCCTCTGTCCGAGGTTAAGCATGCATTCATCAAGGACGAGGTAACCAAACTTCTCAAAATAGGGTCCATTCAGGAATTATAATATCTTGAATGGTTAGCAAACATAGTATCAGTCCCTAAGAAGGGAAATAAACTTAGAATGTGTAGATTATAAACACTTGAACAAGGCATGCCCTAAGGATTACTTTCCTTTGCATAATATCGATCGTATGATTGATGCCGCGGCCGGCCACGAGATTCTCAATTTTCTCGATGCCTACTTCGGATACAACTAAATACAGATGAACTCGGAGGATCAGGAAAAGACCTCGTTTATCACTAAATATGGTACCTACTGTTATAATGTAATGTCGTTCGGACTAAAAAATGTTGGTGCAACTTATCAACGCCTAGTAAACTGATGTTTGGAGAACAAATAGGAAAATCAATGGAAGTTTATATTGACGACATGTTAGTTAAGTCCATGCGAGAAGAGGACCATTTAAAACACTTGTACGAAACTTTCGATATACTGAGGAAGTACAATATGAAGCTCAACCCAGAAAAGTGTGCGTTCGGGTTCGGCTCGGGCACGTTTCTTGGATTCATGGTATCCAATTGGGGAATCGAGATCAACCCCGATAAAATCAAATCCATCAAGGATATCACGGTCGTAGATAATATAAAGGATGTACAAAGGCTAACGGGGCGCATAGCCACCCTAGGGCGATTCATTTCGAGGTCCTTAGATAGGAGTCACTGATTCTTATTGCTGCTTAAGAAGAAGAGTAGCTTTGCATGGAATCCGGAGTGCCAACAAGCCTTGGAGGAACTATAGCATATTTATCGAGCCCGCCACTGCTTCACAACCCGAAAGCGGACGAGCAACTCTAGTTGTACTTGGTAGTTTCAGAAATAGTGGTAAGTGGAGTCCTAGTCCGAGAAGAACAAGGTACGCACTTCCCAGTCTATTATGTTAGTCGGACCTTGCGTGAGGCTGAAATCAGATATCCACACTTAGAAACATTAGCGCTTGCTTTAATAAGCACCTCTAGGAAATTAAAGCCATATTTTCAGTGTCATCTGATATGTGTTGTAACAACTTATCCACTTAGAAGTATTTTGTACAAACCCGAGATTTCGGGTCAATTTTCCAAATAGGTCGTAGAAATCAGTGGGTATAATATCGAATATCAACCCCGAACCGCCATCAAGTCTCAAATCTTTGCGAACTTTGTGGACGACTTCACACCGGCCCTCACACCCGAGGTTGAAAGAGAAATGTTAATAAAATCAGGTATATCCTCAGGAGTTTCGACCCTCTTTACGGACGGTGCTTCGAACACGAAGGGATCCGGGCTGGGTATCGTACTAAAACCACCCACGACTAATGTAGTTAGACAATCTATCAAGACTTCGAAATTAACTAAAACTAGGTCGAGTGTGAGGCCCTGATTACAGGTCTCAAATTAGCTTAAAGCTTGGGAGCAGAGGTCATCGAGGCCAAATGTGATTCCCTCCTCGTGGTAAACCAAGTCAACAGGACTTTCAAATTCCGAGAAGACCGAATGAATAGGTACTTGGATAAATTACAGGTAGCTCTACATTGATTCAAGGAATGGAACTTACAACATGTACCTCGAGAACAGAATAGTGAGGCTGACACTCTTGCAAACTTAGGTACATCGTTCGAAGATGACGAGCTCACCCGGAGACTATCGTACAACTCATGAGATTGGTGATCTAAGAAGGTCACCCCGAGATTAACTCCACAAGTTTGACCTGGGATTAGAGAAATAAGCACATAGAGTACTTTAAGAACGTGAAACTTCCATCAGATCCAATGGAGTCGAGAGTGATGCGAAAAAAGGCAACACGATTCACTTTGTCCAAAGACGATATGTTGTTTAGAAGGATGTTCTATGGACCGTTGGCAATATGTTTGGGACGGGGAGACACCGAATACGTCCTAAGGGAAACTCATGAGGGCACTTTTGGAAATTATTCCGGTGCCGAGTCGTTGGTCCACAAAGTAATCAGAGCAGGGTATTATTGGATCGACATGGAGAAAGATTCAAAGGAATTCGTTCGGAAATGCAGAAAATTCCAAAGGTACGCGCCGATAATTCATTAGCCTGGGGAGTAGATCCATTCGGTCTTATCCCCATGGACATTCATGAAATGGAGAATGGACATCGTCGGCCATCTCCCCTCGGCCCCAGGTAAAGATCAGTTTATTTTATTTATGACTGATTATTTTGCTAAGTGGGTTGAAGCAAAGGCTTTTGAGAAAGTAAGAGAAAAGGAAGTCATTAGACTTCATTTCGGACCACATTATATGTCGATTTGGGATGCCTGTGGAGATTGTAAGTGATAATGGAAAGCAATTCATCGGCAGCAAAGTGACTAGATTTCTTGAGGATCACACGATCAAAAGGATTTTATCGGCACTTTATCATCCCAGCGGAGACTGTTACACCCCATGTTTTCGTACGTGAAAGTATGCCATAAGTAAATTGATGGAAGCTCGAAAATGAGATGTTACATCTCGCATTTTCGTATGTTAAATTTTTGTTGTAAGTTAATCAATGTATGTTCTGGAATGAGATTATTTTGAGATTATAAGCATTATGATATTTCAAACAAGTGATGAGTAAATTCGTGAAGGTGAGAGGGTAAGAAAATCAAAGAAAATGAGTTTCGTTGAATCGCTGTCAATTTGGGATAAATGCGGTCCAAGCTATAATACCCCGTATTTTCGGACTAGTGTTATACCGGATGATGGAGATAATTTTTGTAGGAGATGTGTTAAATATTATTAATATTCAAGTAATGTAGGGAGTGTGTGTAATAAATAGAGATTAGTCTTATGTTCATATCGGACCTACTTAAATGAATAGATGATGATTCATATCAAGTTCCTAACGTGGAAATGATACATGATCACTTTGTGACTAATATATATTAGAAGGTGACATCTTGCAAATGAGGGTGGACCCCTCTATACACTAACTAAACTATTACATTCACTTTTGTACACTTATGTCTTGAAATATATAGATATAGATATCACAAGCAATATCTTAGCAAGAATGGAGAAAATACATATTCTACATCTTCTCAACATAGATTAGAACCATATCCCCTTGAGAATTTGAGCTACAACGCGTGGAGGTAGATATATCTCCTTGCACTGAACCGAAATATGAAGAACAACATAAATGCTATACCCACAACGGTTTCCTCCGAAAGATAGAAATTTGGAGATTTCTTCGTAATAAAGTAAGGCAGAAGAAGACTAGTTTGGCATACAAGTTTGAGGAAATTTTTGATAGATATAAGTAGGAAGTTGACATTAAAGGTATGTTAAGGCTATCCCTTCTTTCTTTTTGGCATGATCCAAATGATATAAATGAAACGAGTAAACGCACAGCTTTCATAAATGACTCTATTCATAAAAGTACTAGGGGTGTCTATGTTCTTGGTTCCCCATGTGAATAACTATTATATCTTCTGTTCATGGGTCTCAAAAAAATACGTAGTCGATAAAGTTTATTCGAATGGCAAATTGATCTTATGAAATTCCAAGAAATCTTATTAATGTATTTCTTATGCATCTCATTCATGTATACATGTACATTGACCCATGACCAGATGGCGTTATATATATATATATGAGATATGGGAAAATGTTATGATGTTATATACGCACTACCACTTGATCAGCTGGTATACTTTGATAATTTTGTCCATAGTGGCCGAGATGATATGATGGGATGCCTTCAGAGGCTTGATGATGTTATGAACACATGTACCTATGCACGACATGACATTCATAAGCATATGCATGAAACTATGAGTATTTCATGATTTATAGAGTTATCTAGGCTTACAGGTTGAGTCATTTACTCCATGTTTCTTCCATGTCTTTTATATACTTATATATGTGCCATACATACTCGGTACATTATTATTACGGACGCCCTTTTGTTGGGAATGCTGCATTCATGCCTGGAGGTATAGGAAAACAGTTTGACGAGCCCTCATAGTAGACGAGGTTAACATTCAGCGAAGGATCGGTAAGACTCCACCTCATTCGGAGTGCAGCCGATCTATGAGTTATCATGTCAGAATTGTGCTACAGACTTATGGGTAGGCCGGTACCCTGTCCCATTTGATGTTAAATACTCTTAGAGGCTTTGTAAACGGAGGTTCATTTTGTACAGTATGTCAGAGGCCTTGACGGCCCATATGTATTCATATTTTAAAAAGATGGTTCATAGATACAGTGCTTTCCCACATGTAGGTATACATTACGAGTTGTGGCCATGTTGGCCCAATTACCAATGATAGTATGATAGGAAAGATATGTTACGTTTGTACTCGATCAAGTAAGGCACCGGGTGCCCATCGTGACTCTTCGATTTGGGTCCTGACAAAAGTGGTATCAGAGCAGTTCTGTCCTAGGGAGTCTACAAGTCGTGTCAAGTAGAGTCTTGTTTATGGGTGTGTTGTGCACCACACTTATAAGAAGGAGGCTACAGGGCATTTAGGACTGTCACTCTTTCTTCTTACTCTAGATCGTATGGTAGAGCTCAGTTGTAAGAACTCAATTTCCCAAACTCTATCTTATTCATAATACGACGACGCCTACATCTAGAAAGACAGTTGGTAAGAGATTGAATGCGGCTGTGGAAGAGTTGAGTCAGAGGAACTCAATTTTTTTATCATGCTTATGATAAAAAAATGTAAGGTCTCCATTAGATCATGTGTGTACTAAGATGTATAAGCTTCTTGATAAGGATCCCTAAGGCAAGAATGTCTATCCACTCTTACGGTAAAAAAGAATAAGATAATCAGAAGGTAGATACAAGTTTCAGAAAGTAATAGAAGCAAGGTGAAGAACGGTACGAGGTTCCTAGTTAATGAAGATTAACAGTATTTATAATTAAAGCAAAGAAATATAAGCATTTTGAGTTACTTTAAATTGTATCAGAGATATGTACAATTAGTCACACCCATCTCAGTTATGCTCCATCGGAGCCAACAAATATAGTTTAAGAGAAGGACGGGATATCATGATCTAGCTAGGGTTAAAGTAACCCAAAATGTGGGATGGATTATTAGCGTTAGCTGGCATTTTTTAAGGGTATTACAAACGTGGTAATAATTCTCCTTGTGAGACACCCATATGGTGCATTCTAGAATAGTACAGCTAGACATGAATAATAGAGTGTTCAGAATTGTTTTTACAAAGACAGGTACTGGAATCCTGGAAGGGATAAATATTACCTTGGTATGGATCCCGTCCCTAGTAGAGAAAGAATTTTAGGCAACCCGAAGAGCCAATGGATAGAGCAAGGGGAGCTAAAAGCAAAAGAATGTCTTGTTCGAGTTTTCAGAATAAAGTGATAGACATAAATGTTAGCGGGAAATAAGAAGAGAGTTAATGAAGAATTATGAGTAAGATATGATACATGGATGGCAATGATAGATAAAAAAATGACATTATTACAGTCTATAGACAAGAGAAGGAAAAGACGAGAGGTGACAAGCCTTGAGACAACAAAAGAGTATAGGCCATAAAGTCATATCTTCATTTCGAGAAATAAGTTCATGACTCTAACATGATTAAGAGAAGGAAAGTCTAGACCCCAGAGTAATACAAATCAGTATGGGCTGGTGAACAAGATAAACTAAACATGAATTAGGGATAGAGTAATTTGATAATAGTCGGCATCATGAGAATTTCAGAGATTGCTTTTCGGCGATAATAGATTGGACGACAGAAGAATAACCTTTAAAGGTCATTCAGGAAGACGTTTCCCTAAAGCAAGCAATGTGAGCAAAGTTAAAGGGACTGTATGTTCCAGTTACACTAAGTGTCACCCTCGCGAGTAAGGAATTTCGTTATCCTTGGTACAAAAGGATTACCACAAGGAGAGTAAGGGTCATCGATGATGTGAAAAGACGCCAAAGATGAAGAGGTAAAACATCTATAGGTAGATCGTCGTAGCACCAAATCTTAGTACTCCCCTAAAGGGGGGAATATAGAGTGATGTGGCCTTAAGTCAGAATTAAGTGGTTCTAGTAACTATTGAATGGTAAAGGAAGAATGCAATAAAAATGAGAAAGGAATGAGATTTCACTTATCCGAATCCTACATATATGCTATGATTCCAGAACATCATGCAAGTACGACGTCAAGGAAATGAAGTAAGGATTCCTGCCCCGGATGTTATTGATAAATAAGGAGCCAGTGTGAGAGGTAAGTTAAAACAAAGGAAATGACCCAAGAAAGATTACGTGGAATATTGATATGATAATGGGCCGAGTAGTTAGTAGTTGATTCAAGAAGAGCCTAGTTATGGCTAGACAAGAGGTTGCAGACAAAGCGGCGGATCGTGCAAGATAAATATAGTAAAACCCAATATAGTAAATTCAGTCTCGCAGTTATGACATTGTAATACTTGAGATATATTCAGATAGGAGTTGAGGAAGTTAAAGGTACCGTATGAGTGTTACGGAAATAAAAGAGAATTCCACTGGGAAAACAGTCAAAATATTAGTTCAGAAGCAACCCTACAAGCACATGAGCGTGGAGGCAAGTAACTAAGGATAATTATAGAGTACGAACATCAAATATTCTATTGGGTATACGATGTAATAAACTCGCAGCTTTACAAGATTCAGAGGGTCTTCCCTAAGTACTACAATGAAAGACTAGCTGAGGAAATAAGGAAGAAGGCTTCAACCTAAGCATAGTAACTTGAAGAAGAAATGGTCATGTAAAAAAATAGTCTCACTACAACAGTGTATGCACTCTATAAGAAAGTAGCACCTACCGTGGCTAATGAACGGGAAGTAAAATTAAAAGTAATATTCGAGATCATATGAGTTTCATGAAAATCCAGCATGCTTGGGAACTAAGATAAGCTAAGTATGCACGCAAAGAAGAGCCGCATAGGCGCACTTACAAGGTTAGAGCCGTACATGTTGCATGATAAAAGGTAGCAACAATTATGAGATTGGAAAGATTCCGACTACAAGTCGTGGTGTGAGAAAGAAGCTTAAAGGGGGGAATGCCTTGGACTTTGGATTTATTCAAAGAACAGTTGCCTAAATGGCCAGTAGAGTATTAAAGTATTCGCAAGAGCTGTGGATTATGAGAATGATAAGTGCATCAGTCAACATTCGAGGACGAATTGTTCCAAAAGGGGAGATGATGTTACACCACATGTTTTCGTACATGAAAGTATGCCATAAGTAAATTAATGGAAGCTCAGAAATGAGATGTTACATCCCGGAATTTTGTATGTTAAAGTTTCGTCATAAGTTAATCGATGTAAGTTCGAGGAGGTTATTTTGAGATTATAATCATTACGCTATTTCAAACAAGTGATGAGTAAATTCGTGAAGGTGAGAGGGTAAGAAAATCGAAGAAAAAGAGTTTCGTTGAAGGTTGTCAATTTGGGATAAATACGGCCCAAGCTATAATACCCCCTATTTTCGGACTAGTGTTATACCAGACGATGGCGATAATTTGTGTAGGAGATGTGTTAAATATTGTTAGTATTCAAGTAATTCTAATTACAAATAGAGATTAGTCTTATGTTAATGTGAGACCTACTTAAAGGAATAAATGATGATTCATATCAAGTTCATAACATGGAAATGATACATGAACACTTTCTGACTAATATATATTAGAAGGTGACATCTAGAAAATGAGGATGGACCCCACTATCCACTAACTAAACTATTACATTCACTTTTGTATACACTTATGTCTTTAAATATATAGATATAACTATCACAAGAAAGATCTTAGCAAGAATGGAGAAAATACATATTCTACATCTTCTCAACATAGATTAGAACCATGTCCCCTTGAGTATTTGAGCTATGACGTGTGGAGGTAGATATATCTCCTTACTGAACCAAAATATGAAGATACATATATTCTATACCCACAATGGTTCCCTCCGGATGATAGAAATTTGGAGATTTCTTCGTAATAAAGTAAGGCGGAAGAAGACTAGTTTTGGCATACAAGATTGAGGAGATTTTTCATAGATACAAGTAGGAAGTTGACATTAAAGGTATGTTAAGGCTATCCATTTTATCTTTTCGGCATGATCCAAATGATATAAATGAAACGAGCAAACGCACAACCTTCAAAATGACTCTATTCATAGAAGTACTAGGGGTGTCTATGTTCTTGATTTCCCATATGAATAATTATTATATCTTCTGTTCATGGGTCTCAGAAAAATACGTAGTCGATAAAGTTTATCCGAAAGGAAAATTGATCTTATGACATTCCGAGAAATCTTATTAACATATTTCTTATATATCTCATTCATGTATACATGTACATTGACCCATGACCAGATGGCGTTATATATATATATATATATATATATATATATATATATATATGTGTGTGTGTGTGTGTGTGTGTGTGTGTGTGTGTGCGTGCGTGTGTGTGTGTGTATGGGATATGGGAAAATGTTATGGCATTATATACGCACCACCACTTGATCAGATGGTATACGTTGATAATTTTCCCACAGTGTACGAGATAATATGATGGGATGTCCTCAGAGGCTTGATGATGTTACGAACACATGTACCTATGCACGACATGACATTCATAAGCATATGCATGACACTATGAGTATTTCATGATTTACAGAGTTATCCAGTCTTACAGGTTGAGTCATTTACTCCATGTTTCTTCCATGTCTTTATATACTTATTTATGTGCCTTACATACTCGGTACATTATTTGTACTGATGTCCTTTTGTTGGAGACGATTCATTCATGCATGCAGGTATAGACAATCAGTTTGAAGAGCCCTCATAGTAGACGTGGTTAACATTCAGCGAAAGATCAGTAAGACTCCAGCTCATTCGGAGTAAAGCCAATCTATGAGTCATGGTGTCAGAATTGTGCTACAGACTTATGGGTAGGCCGGTAACCTTTCCCATTTGATGTCAAATACTCTTAGAGACTTTCTAGATACAGGTTCATTTTGTATAGTATGTCAGAGGCCTTGACGACCGTATGTATTCATATTTTAAGAAATATGGTTCATTGATACAGTGCTTCCCCACTTATATTTATACATTACGAGTTGTGGCCATGTTGGCCCAGTTACCAATGATAGTATGATAAGAAAGATATGTTACGTTGATACTCGGTTGAGTAAGGCACCAGATGCCCCTCGTGACCCTTCGGTTTGGGTCGTGACACGGGCAAGACGAATCAATTAACAAAACCATTATTCAAATTTTTACGAAGAGACTGACTGGCACTAAAGGAAAGTGGAGAGAGATACTACCCGAGGTTCTTTGGGCATACCGCACAACGTCAAAGTCTAGTACAAGAGAAATGCCCTTCTCGTTAGCCTATGGTGCCGAAGCTCTTATACCGGTCAAAGTCGGAGAACCTAGCATCAGGTTCTGATATGCAACAGAAGAATCAATAACGAGGCCATAAATATGAGCCTAGAATCATTAGATGAAAGACGCGTAGCCACCCTTGTCCGATTAGCCGCACAAAAATAGCGGATCGAAAGGTATATATATGAGCCTAGAAGTATTGGATGAAAGTTCGATTAGCCGCACAAAAACAATGGATCAAAAGGTACTACAATCGAAGAGCCAATCTTCGGCATTTTAACATCGAGGACTTGGTTCTAAGAAAGGTCACCTTCAACACCCCAAATCCGAATGAAGGAAAACTGGGTCCGAACTGGGAAGGATTGTAACAGGTCCTCGAAATAACCGGAAAGGGATCCTACAAACTCGACACGATAAATAGTGAACAACTACCAAGCAACTGGAACATGTCACTCCAAAAATGATACTACTACTGAGGTACGACCCCTTTCATTTTCATTTCAATTTTTAACTAACTCTTGCAGGTGTTCGACCAAAATGGTGAGGGGTTCTTCAACACGAACTCTTTAGGTCTGAAAGCACGTGTTGCACTCTTTTTCCCTTAAAACAGTTTTGTCCCAAATGGGTTTTTCGGCGAGGTTTTTAACGAGGCAACCATTGATCGTGCTAACTTAGAACAATTCAACAGTATCCGAGGCTTCTTTGCAATCAACCTCAAATACTGGAGGGACATTGCCCTTGAATGTCAACTTTGTTGTGAAGAAATTACTTCATAGGGGTAGGGTCTCAATAGGTAGAATTTGTAAGGGTCAAACGGTCAAAAGAATCGTGCCCACGTAGGTTGCTCGAGCCCTGACACAAAATATGTGCGCATGTATAAGCATTTATAAAGAGAAGTGTTTTTCCTTGCCAATATATCTTGCCTTAGAAAATTTTTCTACTTCACAATTTCATGCTAGCGTACTGTTATGTAAACAAGCTTAAGGGTCGATCATAACCAGAGTTCGAATAATTACCCCTACACTCGGGGACTGCCGTCCTAAAAATAAACGAGATCAAATTATTAAAACATCAAAATTATAAGACCTTTTGGGCAACCTTCGAATATTAAAGGACACGGCCACCCCACTCGGGGACTGACACTTCGGGCAAGCTCAAAGCAAAATAGGAAAATAAGCTCAATTGTCAAATCCCGAACTGAGAGGCTACAGCCGAATTAACACGGTTAGGAGACGTCTGAATTCCATAACGAAACAGGCATTCAAATTCTTTCATTAACCGGTTAAAAAGGCTACCCCCAGCAAAACCATAAAAGGCTTCGATAATATCAGGACTCGAAAACTCTAATGAGTACTAAGATGTTCGAACTCTCGCTCAATTCCTTATTTTATGCTAAGTTATTATAAGTTTTGTAAATACAAACAATAAAAACCTTTTTTTAAGCCTAGAAGGGAAGAAAGCCATAAAAAAATCTCTTTACTAAGACCAGATCGGCCTAATACAAAAAATACAAAGCCTAAGGGCTGTTTTAACTTTGAGTCCAAGAAAGCATTCGCTCGATCATAAATCCTAAGGACTATAGTGGTTCAATTTTAATTAAATTGTTTAAACCCCGAATCATAGAATACAACTTCATAATTATAAGACAGAAGGGAAGAAAGTTCTTATATATATGTCAAAATAATTTACAATGGAAGCATAGCCCGCTCAAAATCCTTTACAAACGGCCCGAAATTGGCTCCAAAGAAAAGAGCAAAAAATACTAAGCCCTATGGAGCTTGGTCTTCGTCGGAAACAACGTCCTCATCCTTGAGATATCTTCTTCTTGCTCATTAAATTCATCCTCGGGGAAGGCAAACCTCCGAGCCTGGTGTTCTTCTACTCGAGCGTTATCAACCTCCGCTGCGATATTAAATCTTGGGCTTGAGCATCTTCTAGGGCCACCTTATGAGCTTTCCACTTCGCATGGTCGATCATGTTCCTGGCTTTGGTTGGATGGCCTCGACATCAGCTTTGTACAGGGCCACCTTTTCATCGGCCTAGATGCTAGCCTTTACCACCTCAGATTTAGCCTCCTCGAGTTTGTTGCTGGCCGAATCCAGCCGAGACTGGAGCTCATTGATATTCTCGGTTTGCACCGAGTTCTTCTCTTTTTCAGCTTGAAGCTGAATCTCAGCCAACTCCAACTGAGCCTGAACGATATCCTTCATAGCAGCCAATACATCCATGATCCCTTCAAAAAGACATCGGCCTCGGTCCGAATGTTATCCATTTTCTTGCTGAGCTGGTAGATTTTCTCGAGCCTCTTTCAGATCTGCAGAATTGGATTGTTAGTTATTATCTCTAACTCAGAATCACTATCGTGGAGCATTTGTAATACCTATTCGGCCATGTGGGTATGCTCTTCCCGAGCTGCGACCAGATCGGCCTGGAATCGTTCGCTGAGGAGCCGATATGTATTGTTCTTCTCAGCGAGGTTTCGTACTTCGACCTTGTGCTCCTCGCGGACCCTAACAAAGGCTTCATAATTTAATACCAAATCCTACAAAAGAAAGAGAAAAAAGTGTTAGGAACAACTTACAAGCACGAAGGTAGTATGAAATAAAGTTCGAAGGTTACCCGATTTAGTGCGTGTTGGGCCTCGTTGAACAAACAAGCGGCCCCCACGACATTCATTACTGCCTGGTCTTCTTCAGTCACCAGGCCCCTCAAATAACTGGTGACCCCGACCGGGGAGGAGAAAACTCGAGCGTCCTCAGGGACGGTCAACATCAAATGTCGTTTGCCGCTTGGATCAACACTCAAAGCCGGAAATTGGTCCACCAACTTCGAGCTTGATGGAGACCTGGTTGTCCACGTCGATGACATCTTCTTCGGCACCGATAGGTCACCCAAACTAGGGATCTCTTTAGAAGTGGTCTCTTCGATCCCATGAAAAAAGCTGTGGAGATCCACCTATTGCCCGTCCAACATGTTTGCTTTTTGAATCATGGCATCAGAAATATGGGGCGAATCCGAGATGTTAACCACACTGGGTTCGTCCCCAGGAACCTCGTACGATGCTTGGGGAGTTTTGCTTTGAATCTCTACTTCTCCCGTCTTCGATGGGGACGGGATGGCTTCCGGCTCAGGAACCTCGGTGGAAGCTCCTTCGTTGATTGCCTCCGGTTCAGAGGACTTCCGTGCCAAAATGGCAACCCTCGGGCAAGTTACCAGCCCAGTCCCTTCTTCTTCTTCTTCTTCTTCTTCTTCCTACTCATCCATTAGTCGGTGGACTGACTCCACAGATAGGGAAATAACATTTCCCTTAGGCTTGCGCCGTTTCCTCGCCAACCTCTTCTTTTTCGAGCCCAACGGACTCGGGGCCCTTTTTTTTATTTTTAACCGGCTTCGGAGCTAATGGTTGAGGGAGGGTTTCTTCATCGTCGGTAAGAGGTCTCATCGGGACATCTTTCCCGAGACCTGCAAAGAAGGGAGACAAGTTAGCTAAGAAAGGAAAAACTTGAAGTGAAGAACAAATAGAAAGCGGAAGCTTAGCGTGGTTACGAACCTCCCATTAACCCTTGGAAAGATCCATCCAAGCCCGTCCAGAGTAGGGCCTCTGAGATACTAGTTTCTCGACCCATCTTTTTAACTCAGGAATTGGGTCCGACATCTGGGCCACATATGCAATAACAAAGTAAATGTAAGCAACGATCGAAAAAAATAGGAACGGAAAAACGAGCGGTCAAGGCAAATATACTTATGATTAAAATTCCACTTTTTCGGGAATGGCATATCTTCGGCAGGAATCAAGTCCGATGTCCTTATTCGGACAATCCTGCCCATCCAACCTCGGTCGCGGGTCTCGTCAAGGCTGGAGAACGGTGCTTTGCTGGCCGAACGTGAGAGCTTGATTAACCCTCGATAGATTCGGGGACTGTATAGACGCATTAAATGATCGAGGGTAAATGAGTAACCCTCAATTTCGCTGGAGATGAAGCGGAGGAGGACAATGATCCTCCAGAATGATGGGTGAATCTGGCCCAAGGTAACATCGTACATTTTGTAGAAGGTCACTATTACGAGATCTAGGGGACTGAATGTAAACACTTACCCCTCTACATATGTGGTGATTGATTCCTTAAGGGAGGGAACAACCACGTCCTTGTTTACCCAGTTGCACTCCTCTTTAACCTTATCAAGGAGGCCCTTGGTAATGGTGCAGATGTACCTTGACATTGGTTCACATCGGCTCGGTACCGAAGGGGTCTTGTCTATTTTGAAATCAACAACCGTCGGGCACCCCGTCGGAAAATATTCCTCAAGGTGGACTCCGCTGCAATTGCGTCACTAGTGGAGCGCGATGAAGAAGGAGCCTCTTTTTGCAACACAATTTTGGATATCTTTGCCATTTGCGAAAGGTAGATAGTGAAGCAATTAATTAAAATTCAGAAAAACTGGGTATGAAGTGAGAAGCAAGAGTTCTTTGAGAGAAAAAATAGAGAAGGTAATGGTTGTAAAGGTTTGAATGAAGAGAGAATCGAAGTTTTATAGGTTTAAGGCGACGGTTCAGACCGCCTAGTGGCCGACTAACGCCTGACGGGCATTTAATGCCTTGGTTACTGAACCGACTGGACGTTTCGTTGCTTTTTTCATGATCGAGTCAGCCAATGATATCATCGATCGAAAAAATGAAGCTCGAAGATTCATGTCGTTTCTCATCATCTTATTTCTGAGAAACGAGGCGACTATCAGTATACGGTCAAAATCGGGCTCACCCGATTCTGTATGATTAATCGAGACCAAGATGGTAGGCCGAGGATCGATCCCGTGTTACGTCAGATCGCGACCTGAAGATATATTACCAAGCTTGTAATTCGAGGAACAATTAAGACCGAGACCAGCAGAGGATGAGATCGAACGGGATATGCATCGAGCAAGACCGAATAAAGCATGTTGAGTTGAGTAACAGAAAGCCGAGATATCTGTCGGGCAATGATCGTGGCGAAAATCACGACACGTGTCAAATCAAGACCGGTTATTGAGCCAATCATGAGATTTCCTTCTGTATTTAGAATTGTACCACAAGTAGAATTCTCCTACTATATAAAAGGGGATTTCTAATCATTTTGTGATCATCACATTCACGCATAACAAAGCAATATAATACATTTTCCCTCTTAAGCTCTCTTATTCTGCTGTTCAGTTCGTCCTTTTTAGTCAGACATTTATTTGGTTCGAGGGCAATCCAACTCGAGGGCCAAACTGCACTTCATATTGGTTTGCTTTATTTTACAGTTAGTTTCTAACATTAATTCTTATATTTCTCAATTCGTGCCAAGTGAAATCATATATTCTTAAAACCACTTATAAATTTAATTGTTATCCAATTTTAAGGGTAAACAATAGTATTTTTATATTATCAACTTAAACTATTTGTAATAATAATTGATATTCTTAACAAATATCATCTGATAATTAAAAAATATAATTAAATAACATGTTATAATAGGTCAAATTCCACTTATGTTAATGTATACTTCTTTTCAATTTATTCATTACTTTTCTTTTTATACTCCATTAGTTTCAAAAGATTGGCTATTTATATTTAAAAATAACTAAATTTTAGATTTATTATTTTTTTCTAAAAGAAAATATGCTTTTGTGATCACATAAATATCATAACATATTTTATAATGTAAGTTCCAAAAAATTATATTTCTCTTTTTAATTTAATGTTTAATTAACCACCGTCATATAAAATAGAACGAAAGGTATATATCTTAAACCCAACGAATAATGAATTAATGATAATGATGTGCACAACTATCCTTATTCCCCTCTCCGTTTTCTCCTCCCGTAGGCTATAGTTTGTTTCGTAGGCCTGATAGCTGGTCAAACACGGAGATAAAACACAGCCCCTGGAACATGAATTACAGAAAAAAGGATGAATTATCTGTCCTTTTAAAATCCCAACCAAATCCCAAAGCCAAGTTAAGAATATTTTATGGATCTACAGCCGGTGCCGTCGCCTTCACGAACACTGCACAAAATTAAATTTGTAGCTTGCTGAATGGAAACGATCATAATTAATCTACGTACTAATGAGAGCCTTAAATGTCGTGAAAATGAATCTTGCATCAAAGTTAGTGAAGCTTGAAATTCAGCAATCCCATATCCTCCTTTCATGCATCATGAGAATATTGATACTGTCAAGAACAATGATAAAATTTTATGATATATTCTGAGCCCCAAGATTATCTGTCTAAGCTGATATAGATTAATTTGGCGTGCAAATTTTATAAACTTAGGAGAAATTAACATTTCTTTTAACAACAAACTATGTCAATTCTCCAAAGCTATCAATATTAGTGAACAAAATTTTGGACTAACAAGGTTCAAATTTTCAAAAAAAAAAAAATTGTATTTAAAAATAATTTAATTTTAAACTTCTCATTTTACATTTAATTAATGAGATCATTTATAGCCACACAAATCTATGCTTATTACGGACCATAAGTTTTAGAAAAATTCTTTTCTTCTGAAACTCTCGCCCAATCAAACATGAATAAGAACGGAGGATATACTCCCTCCGGTCCAAAATAAGTGATTTTTTGATTGTTTTCATATATATTAAGAAAATCATCTTTTAACATTAATTACCAATTAAATTGACCATATTAATCTTTACTATCTCTTCACATAAACACTCCTAACACATACTCCAACATTATTTACTCCAAGGCCAAGGACAATATAGGAAAAAACAATTAATTCATTCTTGAAATCTGAAAAAATCACTTATTTTGGACCACAAAAAAAAGACAACCTAAAAATCACTTATTTTGGACCGGATGAAGTAGTATATACTAAAAGATAGTGCCTATTTGGCGCATTAGAATTTATTTCTTTCACTAAATAAATGGTCCGCTTACTGGATCTAGTATAACACTACTAAGGTACAGAAAACTATTAATGGGCCAATTGCTTAAACATTTGTAACAAAGTTTCTGTTGTAGAGAAATATGTCTCTTACTAAGCAATGACAATATGATTATCTGCTTTCAAGAAGATTCTTAATAAAACTTTTAGCAAACTAAATTCACAAAACCAAACATTAAACTATAAACTTACCAATATGTTAAGAAGAAGAAACATAAACAGTACTCCTATATTCAAGAGGAAATCGACCACGACCTGGAAACCATCAATTTTAGCCCATTATTTGATTATAGTATCACAACTAATTACAAAATTATTAGGTGATAATTTCTTTAAGAGCCTAGAAGGTATTTAATTTTTTTTTATTTGATGTAGGAATAAAATAGCTTCTATACAGGAATTTTAATATTTGAGTTGGTTGGCCACCAGAACTTTCACCTTGTCGGTGAAGGTTCGATTGCCCACCTTATAATCCTCTCTCCTATTTTTTCTTCCCCTACCCAAAAAAGTTAGCTTCTATAAGCATATTGAATACGGTCAGAACGGGCCTGCTCCACTTATGATTAATCGAGGTTGGATCATGATAGGCCACAGTTCGTCCTCGTGTTATATCGAGCCTCAATACGAAGTCATATTGCCGAACCCTTAGTTCAGTGACCGATCAAGGACGAGATCAGCCAAGAACCAGACCAAGGGAGACCGGTGGAAATTTACCTAGTCAAGTAACGCTAAGCCGAAATATCCGCAATCGAGCGAGGATCACGACGAGAATCTCGGCATGTATAAAGATGAGGCCGATTAATTAGCCAATCAGGGGGTTTATTACTGTATTTAGAGTTGTACCATCAGTAGAACTCTCCTATTATATAAAGGGGCCCTAATTATTTGTGAAATCATCAGATTCACGCAATTCAAAGCAATATACTATCCTTTTCTTTAAGTTCTCAATACTCTGTTCATATCTTATTTTGCTCATTCATTTGGTTCGAGGGTAACTTATCTCGAGGGCCAAAGCTGCGCATATCATTTGGTTTGCTCCATATTTCTTTACAGTCAATTTTAATATCTATTTACATATTTTCTCAGTTTCTGCCAGGTGAGATCACGTATCCTTAAAACCACATATAAATTCAATTGCTATCCGTTTTAAGGGTAAACAGTTTGATGCCCACCGTGGGGCTAAGGATAATAGTGATTACCTGGTACTAACTTTCGCAACCACATTATTTTATACTTGTTCTTGTGAGTATCTTCGATTCCACGATCAACATGTCGAACTCTTAAGCAGCACCGACACACGTAGACAATGGCCTTGGTTTCTATGGCGAGAACGATAACATTACCGCCCCACGGAACGAAGTACCCCCAGTTGACCTCGATGGAGTCCAGGCTATAGACCCAATCAACGCCATCTCCCATGTTTCCATTAATGCAAACCTGGTTGTCGACCCTGAGAATAACATTCGCAGAGACGTTCGATTAGCCGGTCAGAGCGCACTGGGAGGAGAGGAAGGCGGGATTATCCTTCGAGTGATCTTAGAAATGTTGCAGGCTCAACAAGCTGCAATAGCACAACTCCAAAACCAGAATCATGCACTGAGTGGGGTCGAGCCCGAGCCAACGCAGGAAGTTTTTCGAACCGGTGTCGAGAAGATCAAAGGGAAATGAATCAGGGACCGACCCTGCTATCATAAAGATGCCCGAGGAGCTGACAAAACGAGTCGAATCGGGGGAGAAGAAGATTGAAGCAAATGACAAGAAGGTGGAAACTTATAAATCCAAGGTTGATCAAGGTCCAGGAGTACCACCGATTTTGAAGGGTTTGGATTATAAGAAGTTCGTGCAAAATCCCTTCCCCCCAAGCGCGGCTCCTAAACCAATTCCCAAGAAGTTCTGCATACCAGAAATTCCCAAGTACAATGGAACGACCGACCCCAATGAGCATGTCACTTCTTACACATGTGCGATTAAGGGGAATGATCTGGAGGGCGATGAGATCGAGTCCGTATTGTTGAAGAAATTCTGAGAGACCCTATCAAAGGGAGCGATGATATGGTACCATAATTTTCCACCTAACTCCATTGATTGTTTTGCCATGCTTGCAGATTTTTTCGTTAAAGCACACGCCAGAGCTATAAAGGTCGAGACTAGGAAGTCAGACCTCTTCAAGGTAAAGGAGAAAGATAATGAGATTCTTAGAGAGTTTGTGTTTCGGTTCTAGATGGAATGTATGGATCTACCTTCGGTTGCCGATGATTGGGCCGTTCAGGCCTTCACTCAAGGATTAAACGTTTGAATCTCGGCGGTTTCACGGAAATTAAAGCAGAACTTGATCGAGTACCCAGCTGTCACCTGGACCGGTGTGCATAATCGGTATCAGTCAAATATTGGGGTCGAAGATGACCATCTAGGGGCTCTTCCGATCTGTTTATCCTATCAGTCCCGTCGGCAGAGTCAAAAGGATTGACCGGGAACCACGGTCAAACAGGGATCGTTACCGGCCATATAACGGAGATCAGAGAAACAACGGACCTGGACACAACCCCATTGTAGGTGAAAGGAGAAATGATAGAGGTCATAGCTCTCGGTGTCTTATGAGCAAAAATGGTTTCGACGGAAATGTCAAGCCCAAATAAGCACCACGGCTGTCAGAATATAACTTCAACATTGATGCATCAACTATTGTATCAGTTATCAGACGCATCAAAAATACTAGATGGCCTCTACCTCTATAGACCAATCCAGCCCAAAGAAATCCCAACCAAATGTGCAAGTATCATGGCACCCATGGCCATAGAATAGAAGATTGCAGACAACTAAGGGAGGAAGTAGCTCGGTTGTTCAACGATGGGAACCTTCAGAAATTCTTAAGCGATCGAGCTAAGAACCACTTCAGAAACAGAGATTCAAATAGACATAATAAGCAAGAAGATCCCCAACATGTGATCCACATGATTGTTGGAGGGATCGATATTCCTCAAGGACCAGTATTTAAACGCATCAAGGTGTCAATCACAAGGGAGAAGCGAACTCGGGATTATGTACCGGAAGGAATCTTGTCTTTCAATGATGAGGATGCAAAGGAGATCGTGTAGACCAATAACGGCACACTAGTAATATCTGTACTTATGAATAAGACTCAAGTTAAACGTGTTTTGATTGGTCCAGGTATATCGGCCAACACCATTCGATCGAGGGTCATAGAACAACTCGGCCTACAAGATCAAGTTGTGCCCGCGGCCCGTGTCCTTAACGGCTTAACCATGGCGTGCAAAACTACCAAAGGCGAGATAACTTTTCCAGTGAGTGTGGCCGGTACCATCCAAGATACGAAGTTCCATGTGATCGAGGGCGATATGAGGTATAACATCTGTTCGAGAGGCCATGGATCCACAACATGAGGGCAGTACCCTCAACCCTTCACCAGGTGCTGAAGTTCCCAACACAAGAGGGAGTTAAACCGGTCTACAGAGAGCAACTTACCGCCAAAGAAATATTTGTAGTTGACGAAGTGATACCAATATCGACACTCTCATCTACAAAGGGGTCTGATGCAAAGGAAAATAGGAGGCCAAATAGAAACCACAGCTGCGGGCCTCGACCCAATTATAGAGGCAGGGGACTGACGAGGATGATGGTTACTAGGTTCCTCGATCCATCATAATCCCCGATGATTCCGACGTCACCAAGTCGACGGTCAAAGAGCTGGAACAAATCACACTAAAGGGTATACCTGGGCACGGGGCTAGCTCCCGAGCTCAGGGGAAAACTTATTCAATTCTTTAAAACTAACATAAATTGCTTTGCTTGGTCCCATCTTGATATGACAGGGAACCCACCGGAAATCACCACTAATAAACTAAGCTTGGATCTGAAATTTCATCTGGTGAAGCAAAAAAGATGACCCCAGTCCGAGGTCAAGCATGCCTTCATCAAGGATGAGGTAACCAAACTTCTTAAAATAGGATTCATTCGGGAAGTAAAATATATCGAATTGTTAGCAAACGCAGTAGTAGTCCCTAAGAAGGGAAACAAACTTAGAATGTGTGTAGATTACAAAGACCTGAATAAAGCATGCCCCAAAGATTCTTTTTCTTTGCCTAATATCGATCTCATGATCGATGCCATGGCCGGCCACGAGATCCTCAGTTTTCTTGATACCTATTCCAGGTACAACCAAATATAGATGAACCCGGAGGATCAGGAAAATACCTCATTTATCACTAAGTACGACACCTACTGCTATAATGTAATGCTATTCTGACTAAAAAATGCTAGTGCACTTATCAACGCCTAGTAAACTGAATGTTTGAAGAAAAAATAGGAAAATCAATGAAGGTTTATATTGATGACAAACTAGTTAAGTCCATGCGAGCAGAGGGAAATTTGAAGCATTTTCAGGAAAATTTTGATATACTAAAGAAATACAACATGAAGTTCAACCCAAAGAAATGTGCGTTCGGGGTCGGCTCTAGCATGTTTTTTGGATTCATTGTATCCAGTCGAGGAATCGAGATCAACCCCAACAAAATTAAAGCTATCGAGGACATCACGGTAGTAGACAACGTAAAGGTCGTGCAGAGGTTAACAGGGCGCATAGCCGCCCTGGGGAGATTCATATCGAAGTCCTCCTATAAGAGTCACTGATTCTTCTCGTTAATGAAGAAGAAGAATAACTTCACGTGGACTCCGGAATGCCAACGGGACTCGGAGGAGCTAAAACTGTACTTATCGAGCCCACCACTACTTCACACGCCAAAGGCGAACGAACAACTTTACTTGTATTTAGCAGTATCGGAGATAGCAGTAAGTGGGTTCTTGGTCCGAGAAGAACAAGATACGCAATTCCACATCTATTATGTTAGTCAGACCTTAGGTGAGGCCGAGACTAGGTATCCCCATCTAGAAAAATTGGCGCTCGCTTTGATAAGCGCCTCTAGGAAAATAAAACCATACTTTCAATGTCATCCCATATGTGTTGTAACAACTTATCCACTTCGAAATATTTTACATAAACCTGAACTTTCGGGTTGATTGGCCGTAGAAATTAGCGGGTATGATATTGAATATCAACCCCGAACAACCATCAAGTCTCAAATATTGGTAGACTTCGTGGCTGACTTCATGCCAGCCCTCGTACCCCAGGTTGAAGAGAACTGTTAGTAAACTCAGGTACATCATCGGGAATCTAAACCCTTTTTACAAACGTTGCTTTAAACGCGAAGGGGTCCGGACTCGGCATCGTGCTAATACCACCCACAGGTAATGTAGTTAAGCAATCCATCAGAACTATAAAATTGACTAACAACGAGGCCGAATATGAGGCTATGATTGCAAGTCTCGAATTAGCCAAAGGCTTGGCAGCGGAGGTGATCGAGGACAAATGTGACTTCCTCCTCGTGGTGAACCATGATAACGAAACCTTTGAAGTTAGAGAAGATCGAATGCAAAGATACCTGGATAAGTTATAGGTAACTCTACACCGATTCAAAAAATGGACTTTGCAACATGTACCTCGAGATTAGAATAGTGAGGCCGATCCCCTCGCAAACCTAGGGTCATTGGTCGAAGACAACAAACTCAATTCGGGGGTTGTCGTACAACTCATGAGATTGGGGGTAGAAGAAGGCCATGCCGAGATAAATTCCACAAGTTTGACCTGGGATTGGAGAAACAAATACGTAGAGTATTTGAAGAACAAGAGGCACCCATTAGATCCAAAAGAATCGAGAGCCCTGCGCACAAAGGCAGCATAATTCACCTTGTCCAAAGACGAAACATTATTCAAAAGGACGCATGATGGTCCATTAGCAATATGTCTTGGCCAGGAGATACTGAATACGTTCTAAGGGAAGTCCACGAGGGCACTTGCAAAATTTATTCTGGCGCCGAATCATTAGTCCACAAAGTGATCAGAGCTGGATACTATTGGATCGACACAGAGAAAGATGCAAAAGAGTTTGTTCAAAATGCGACAAGTGCCAAAGGCATGCACCAATGATTCATCAACACGAGGAACTTCTCTACTCGGTCTTGTCCCCATGGCCATTCATGAAGTGGAGGAATGAACATCGTTGGCCCTCTTCAATCGACCCCATGTAAGGCTCATTTTATTTTATTTATGACTGATTGTTTCTCTAAGTGGGTTGAAGCACAGACTTTCTAGAAAGTCAGGGAAAAGGAATTCATAGACTTTATTTGGGACCACATCATATGTCGATTGGGGATGCCCTCCAAAATTGTGTGAGATAATGGAAAGCAGTTCATCGGCAGCAAGGTGACTAAATTTGTCGAGGATCACAAGATCAAAAGAATCCTTTTAACACCAATGGATAAGCCGAATCGACCAACAAAACCATCATCCAAAATATTAAGAAGAGACTAACCGAAACCAAAGGGAAATGGAAGGAAATCCTACACAACATCAAAGTCTAGTACCAGAGCTATCCCATTCTCAATTGTTTATGGCGTCGAAGCTCTAATATTGGTCGAGGTCGGAGAACCTAGCATCAGGTTCCGATATGCAACAGAAGATTCAAATAACAAGGCCATGAATACCAGCCTAGAATTGTTGGATGAAAAATGTGAAGCCGCCATTGTCCTATTGGCCGCCCAAAAATAGTGGATCGAGAGATACTACAATCGAAGAGCCAATCTTCGACATTTTAGTGTCGGGGACTTAATACTGAGTAAAGTCACCCTCGACACCCGAAATCCAAATGAAAGAAAATTGGGTCCAAACTGGGAATGACCGTACCAGATTCTTGAGGTCACATGAAAAGGGTCCTACAAGCTCAGAACGATGAATGGGGAACAATTGCCGAGAAATTGGGACATATCACACCTAAAACGATACTACTTCTAGGGTACGACCCCTTTCTATTTCTAATCTTATTTTAGACTAATGCTTGTAGGTGGTCAACAAGAATCGACGGTGGATTTTTTGGCGAACGGAATGAAGTCTCTAGGTCTGAAAGCACGATTTGCACTCTTTTTCCCTTAGACCGGTTTTGCCCCAAATGGGTTTTTCATTGAGGTCTTTAACGAGTCAACTATGAATCGTGCTAACTTAGAATCAAGCCCGATTACGAATTGATATCGAATATCAATTCAACAGTATCTGAGGTTCCTCTGTAATCAACCTTGAGTATAGGGGGGGGGGGGGCTACTCTCAGATATACATTATCTTCGAATATCAACTCTAGCGAGGAAACTACTTCATAAAAGGAGGGTCTCTATAGATATGATTTATTGTAAGGGCCAAACGGTCAGAACGAATCGCGCCCACATAGATTGTTCGAGACAGGCCTTAAACATGTACACATGTATGACTATTTTTATCAATAAAAAGAGAAGTATTTTCCCTGCAAACATCTGATGTTTAAATTTTTTTTCCTCTTTACATCTCTTAAAGAGCTACATACTGTAACGAGCCTAAGGGCAATACTTAACTAAAACACAGACGACCTCTCCCTCACCCGGGGACTGTCATTCAATTCAAACAGCCTAAGTTATCGGGCCTCGGGGATAAAAGATCTAATAGGCAACTCCCCGATCTCTAAAGGCCACGGCCACCTCGCAGGTCCATAAGGTTTAATATGACTTGTGTGCAAAATTTGGGGTCAATCGAACGTGACTTGATAGGTTTCGGCATCGGATGTAGAAGCTTAAAATTTCAAATTCATAAAGCTCGAATTGGACTGCGATTCATGATTTCGACGTTGTTTGATGTGATTTGAGGCCTCGAGCGAGTTCTTATCATGTTTTGGGACATGTTGGTATAACTGATTAAGGTCCCGAGGGCCTCGGGTGGATTTCGGAAGGTTAACGGAATGGATTTCGGGCCAAAATAGCTGCTGAAATTTCTGCTGCAAATCTGCTTTGGATAGCAACTGATGCATCAACGAGCTAAATTTGGAGGCGTATTTATAAAATCTATAAGGAATCAGAAAATTTGCAAAACATAAAAGTACCTTTCATTCTAGTTTCCAGAAAGTTAAACCATTCATGATTTGTACATTCTATCATAAAGTTATGATTGATTAAATATGGCTTGTAGAGCAGTTTTGACCGAATTTTCTGATTCATGGAGCCGACTTTAGAAAATCATATATCGGAATATATAACGAGTTATATGGTGTAAAACCAACCCAATTAAAGATATTCGAGTCTGTTTTCTAAATCATCAAACCATTTGTTATTTGGATTTTTCTACAAGGAGTTATGGGCGTTTTAACAGAAGGTGTACAATAATGGAAAATTATAATAGGATGTACAACCTGCACAACACAAGGTACAACTTGATGAAGCCTGGGAAGATTGTTTTAAACACGAGTTTTGGCCCATTTCTTTCATTTGGTTTGGATGATTTTGGAGAGCTCAAGGAGGGATTTTCACCAAGCAACACTAGATAAGTGATTTCTTCCTATTTTTGAGTTAAATATGTGATCTTATATGGATTTAGACATGGAAAATTAGTATAAATTTGGGATTTCTGGGGAAGACCTAGAATTTGGTAATTTGGACTTTTACTATGAATTTGAGCATGAAAATTAGAGTAAATTGTATAATTGAATTAGTAAAGCTATGGGAAGAACTTATCTTCGAGAAATTTCAGAATCTGGGCACATGGGCCCGAGAGCATTTTGGTCAACTTTTCGAGCGGAGTTGGGAACTTATATAATTTGAATTGTTACAAGTATTATAGTCAATTTTTATTTGTTTGCCCGTTATTTGAATAGTTTTGGGGCGTTGTGCATCAATTGGAGTCGTCGGAAGGGCTTGGAAGCCGGCTATGGAATTTCGGAGCGAGGTAAGTCTCATTTTTATCTTTGTGAGGGGGAATTGTCCCCCTAGGTGAACTAATTAAGTATCCGATACTTTCTGCGGGGGCTACGTACGTACGAGGTGACGGGAGTCCGTACGTAGCTACTATTATTCCATGTCCATGTAGTTTAGGACCCACTAGCATGCCTTACGTGTTGTACATGTGATCCTGCCAATGATATTAGACTGATAATACTATTGAATTTATAACTTATTTCATACGAAGGCTAAAGTGTATCTTCTTAATCATTTAAAAGAGAATTGACTCCTCCGTGGATAGTTGTATTCCGAATAAGGTTATATTATTGAATATTATAAAACTTGTCAAATGAATTTCGAAGAAAGGATTTAAATACTATTTGGTGATTTTTAAAAGATAAATTTGTCATTTACTTGAATATTTGTTTTCCCGACGTAATCGGGGTGGACTGTTGATTGTGCATGACTGCATGTGACCGCTTCACAATTTACATTCCGCGAGCGGAGTGTTATTTCCCCACTCTCATGGGAGCGGGCCGTACGCCACGGCGGATTGAAAGATGAACTTATGGTTCGGGCCATTCGACCCTCGGCAGTACATAGATATGATTATTTTATGGCAAAGGTGCACTTATGGTTCAGGCCGTTCGACCCTCGGCTGTGCATAGATATGATTATTTTATGGCAAATATGCACTTATGGTTCAGGCCGTTCGACCCTCAACAGTGCACAGAGATGATTATTATGATGGCTCAGGCTGGTTGTCCTTATCCCGTATGCACATGCTAAATTGTTAAACATTTTTCATGAATTTTGAAGTGACAAGATATTTGGGGGAAAATAAAGAAGTAATTATTTATTTAAGGTATTTGGGGGAAAATGAGGAAGTAGTACCTGTTTGTTTACTTTCAGTATTTATTTGAATTATAGTTATCCGTAATGCTTACTGTTTTATCATCCTCGTATGCCTATACTGATATAATATTGTGTTAAATTAATTTGTTGGACCTTAGTAAGTGTCTTATCCAACCTCTCGTCACTACCACTCTGAGGTTACACGGATGACTTACTGGGTACACATTGTTTTTGTACTCATGCTACACTTGCTGTGCATTTTTATTGCACAAGTACTTTTACAGCGATGTGGCTGGTTTGGAGACTTAGGCGAGCTGCATCATCCGGAGGCGGTCCGCAGCTGACAGAGTCTCCCTCGTATGGTATTCATTTTGTTTTAAATTTCATTGTCCAATTTGTATCTCAGACAAGCTTTGTAATGATTGTATAAATTCTTAGAAATTGCTCATGCACTTGTGACACCGGGTTCTAGGATGTGTTTGGGATATATATATATATATATTTGCTAAAATGGAATATTTAAACCATCGTATTTTATTAACAGATTTTTTTTTAGTTATTACGTAATAAGTTAAAGGTAATGATTTAAAAAATGTTAAAATAGAAATTTATTTCAACTAGTTAATGATTGGCTTGCCGGACGATGGTGTCCGACGCCATCACGACCTTAATCNCAATCAACTAGACTCAATAATCAATCTGATGGAACTGGTTTTTCTAGTTGAACTGTAGCCTTTGCATCGCACAATGATTATGCTAGAACAAATAACTCTGGGAATTTTTCTTTCAGACTTTGATTCACTTCAGCTTTGTGCGTGCTGAATTCCAGCAGAAATACATCAAGTATTTATAGAGTCAGTCGTTGAGCTTGTCTTCCAATTCTAGTTCAACTCTACCTGGGTGAACCAATTCGAACCAAACTCAACTTCCTTTCTTTTATTACTTTCCTTGATGGATTCGACTTCAATTAATCAGATCAGTTTGCAACCTTTTCGCATTAGCAGAAGATCTCTTGGTTCATTGATATTTCATATCCAAAACATCTCCTAAGTATATACGGTTCATGTGCCATCTAGTTAGTTCAAGCTGTGTGCTCTAATGGACCTGGTTCAACTGGTCAGCCTTTTGTCAATCTTAAAAACTATGCAGTGACATGGGTCAACAGAAGACATGTGAGAAGTGTCAGGCGGCGGCTAAATTTCTAAAAGGCCAGGCGTAAGAAAAGGAAGTCAGGTAGTGCTCAAAGGAATGAGGTTAACCAAAGTGGGAGAGCGACAACATAGTGGTGAATTAGAAGATTTGTAGCGCATTTAGTAGATGTCCATGAAGAGCGGACGAACTAGTAAAGTTGGTGAATGAGAACAGGCTTAGGATGGGGTGTTGATGTTGTAGAGAGTGTGCAGTACAGCGTCGTTGGAAGGTGTCAATTGGTAATTTCAACATGTGGGTTATCTCTTGTGGGCAGGTTAGCGGTCGTGTAGTTGGCAAGTTTCTGCAAGGAATTCTAGTGGTTTTTTGGTGGGAGGCCGAATATGTGAATGATTCTAGGGACTTGAGTATTTAAGGAATGCCAAAAGAAGAATTTAGAAGGATTTCGGTGGGGTCCAGAGTGGTGCAAGGAGTAGCTTCGAGCTAAGTGGGAGAGTCCCATCGCCTGCAATTGGTTTGCAGGATTATCTTCTCATGGGGTTACTATTGTTTCTGAGGCGATTAAGGATGATTAAAAAAAGATAGATTGGTTAGCCATGGTTGGAATGGCACATGTGCGACAATGATCAGTTCCTTCAATGTGATAAAGTTATGTATGTGGTTTGTGCCGGTGTGTGCGAGGCTTGTCAGCCGCCGTAATGTATTTATTTAGAAGCATTCAAGTATTATGGCTTGTCAGGTGTAGGCGGATCCCGGAAGGATCATGGGGGTATAGACTATTCCCTGAGGATTTTCCTGTTTTGTGATTATGAGAATTCACTCATGTGTCGTTGGGGTTTCTATATGACGGGGTGTTCACCCTATTAGCGGTTCAAGATTTATGATGGAATTCCTGCGCTATCTCGTATTGGCATGCAGGTGCAATAAGCAGTATGTAAATAGAAGTAAGGATAAGATTGCAGTTCGGTGTTGAAAAGGATGTCATGAGCTCGGGTGAGCAAGAATAAGGGATTTTAATGTCTAGAGTAAGCTGATGTTGTCTCCAGTGTCACCTGAGATCGGTCTTTGGTGAAAGAGGCTTTGTATCCTAGTCATGGGTTCTTGATGTGTTTTGCGGTATTAGTGTGGTCGGTGGTATGGATATGCAGACTTGTTACCTTGTGAAGGGTCGTGGGAGCGTGACCACAGGAAGATTGTATAAGTGTGACATGTAGTCAGGTAATGGATTGAAGATTTAGACTGAGTATAAGGAAGTGTAATATTGCTTATGTGAGAATTTATGCTTGGGAGGCGTTCAGTTCATTGTGTTGTGGACCGTGGGGTGTTTGTCCCGGCTATGATGGTTGTTCTTGCGTGTTATGAGATAGCCTAGTTCGGTGTGAGCAGAATCAACTTGAAGTGTGTGAATGGGTTTAAACAAGATTATGGGCTTCATGTGAGGCAGATGTGTTCCTTTCAGTATAGCGCTCCTCAAGGAGGGGTGCTGGAATATCGGATGTTGTTCCATCTTCGTTCATTTCATGTAAGGTTATTATTGTGCTGTGTGAGTTGTGAAACGGCTTGAGAAATTCCTATGTGTTAAGATTCAGCGTAGTGATGATGTTATGTGAGTAGGAGGGCTCTTGAGATTTCAGAGTATGTATATATATATATATATATATATATATATATCGCACCTCAGTTGTGCTTAATTTTTGTAGCATATGGCTCTATCAGTCTCCCAGGATGGTATTATGCACTTAGCGTGCTTATGACCGGTATTCAGTAATTTGTAATGGTGAGCAATTCAGATCGTGTATATCTCCTTACGTGAATTTTATGATGGGATCGGGTGGCACGCTTCCACGAGTATGTTATTTGGATTGGGTTGCACGCCGCAACAGGGTGATGTTGAGTGAGGTTCCTATATTTATTTTTCTTGTGTTTTGCTTCCTATTTTCTAAGGAAATCCATGTTAGTTGTGTGAGTCGAGTAGTCCCTTCCTGAGTCATTTCCTTATGTATCGTGTTCGAGTTATGGCCTATTGGCGCATTGTGGCATCGTGTGAGACTGATGGTCATGTCTGGGGGTGATTTGTTGACTGAGCAGTTCATACTGGGTGAGACGAGATTTATAGATCAGGGATCAGTGCGATAAGATTATGTGAAGTATATTACAGGACAATACCATTATTTGGTTCATAATGAGATGATGATTTTAGTCAAGGGGAAAGATTCAATGTTTGGTTAACTCTGCAATTGGTTAGAAATTTCTACACGTCTCCTCCATTGTGGTGGTATCGCCAGCATTATAGCAGGATGTATATATATATCATAAGGTGCATTGGGAGTATCAGATTTGTGAAATATTGGCTATTAAGGTTCAGGGGGTGTCATTGTGGTTAGATGATGAATTATGCGGTGCATGGTGCTAATTCAACAAAGGTATGCGGTCATGTTCTGGTACCTCGTGTGGTAGTTGATATAGTGTTTATATATTGGAAACAATCCTGGCAGCAAATTTCAGGTGTTGGAACTGGGTTCTGAGCTTATTGTATGGATAAAAGAGGATATATTCAGATTTGATCCAGCTAATGTGCTCGACTGGGTTGTGGTAGCACGGGCAGGTGCACGAGGTGTTAAACAACGATTTCAGATAACTCCAGAGAAGTTCTTGGCACATTCGAGGACGAACATATGTTTAAGTGGGACATAATGTAATGACCTGACCAGCCGTCTTGAGCTCTAGCACGTCGTTCAACGGTTTGAAGTCATGAGCAACTTTATTTCAGGTATTATGACTTGTAGGTGTGGTCGGAATTGAATTTCGGAAAGTTCGGAGTCAAATTGGAAAGAAAATTCTCATTTCAGAAGCTTTAAGTTGGAAAAATTGACTAAGACTGGAATTTGGAGTAAACGACCTCGGAATCAGGATCTGAAGGTTCCAGCAGGTTCATATGATGATTTCGGACTGGGGCGTATGTCCGGATCGGGTTTTGGATAACCCGGGAGCGTTTTGGCGTATATTGTGGAAGTTAGCATTTTAGAAGGAATTTCATAAGTCTGGGTTGAAGTGTATTTCAGTGTTATTGATGTCCGTTTGGGATTCCAAATATGGGAATAGCTCAGTATGGTGATTCTGGAATTGGGAGCGTGATCAGAAGTGAATTCGGAGGTCCGTAGGTCATTTTGAAGTCATTTGACTAAAGATAGAACTTTGAAGATTTTTGAGAACTTTGACCGAGAGTTTGAATTTTTGATATCGGGGTAGGATTCCAATTCCGAAAGTTGGAGCAGGTCCATAAGGTCGAATATGACTTGTGTGCAAAATTTGGGGTCAATCGGATATGATTTGATAGGTTTCGGCATCAGATGCAGAAGTTTGAAATTTCTAGTTCATAAACCTTGAATTGGAGTGCGATTCATGATTTCGACGCTGTTTGATGTCATTTGAGGCCTCGAGCGAGTTCGTATCATGTTTTGGGACATGTTGGTATAATTGGTTACGGTCCCGAGGGCCTCGGGTGGATTTCGGAAGGTTAACGGAATGGATTTCGGGCCAAAATAGCTGCTGAAATTTCTGCTGCAAATCTGTTTTGGACAGCAACTGATGTATCAAAGAGCCAATTTTGGAGGCGTATTTATAAAAATCTAAAGGAATCTGAAAATGTACAAAACATAAAAGTTGTATCCCTTGAATTATAGTTTCTATAAAGTTAAACCATTCATGATTTGGACATTGTATCAGAAAGTTATGATCGATTGAAGATGGCTGGTGGAGCAGTTTCGACAGAATTTTCTGATTCATGGATCCGACTTTAGAAGCTCATATCTCGGAATATATAACGAGTTATATGGTGTACAACCTATCAAATTAAATATCTTCGAGTCTAGTTTCTAAATATTCAAACCGTTTGTCATTTGGATATTTCTATAAGGAGTTATAGAAGTTTTAACAGAAGGTGTACATCATTAAAAAATTATAATAGGATGTACAACCTGCACAGTGCAAGGTACAACTCGATGAAGCCTGGGAAAATTGTTTTAAACACGAGTTTTGGCCTATTTCTTTCATTTCTTTCATTTGGTTTGGACAATTTTGGAGAGCTCAAGGAGGGATTTTCACCAAGCAACACTAGATAAGTGATTTCTTCCTATTTTTGAGTTAAATATGTGATCTTACATGGATTTAGACATGGAATTTTAGTATAAATTTGGGATTTTTGGGGAAGACCTAGAATTTGGAATTTTGGACTTCTACCATGAATTTGAGCATGAAAATTAGAGTAAATTGTATAATTGAGTTAGTAAAGCTATGGGAAGAACTTATCTTCGAGAAATATCAGAATCTGGGCACGTGGGCCCGAGGGCATTTTTGTCAACTTTTCGAGCGGAGTTGGGAACTTATATAATTTGAATTGTTACAAGTATTATAGTGAATTTTTATTTGTTTGCCCGTTATTTGAATAGTTTTGGGGCGTTGTGCATCAATTGGAGTCGTCGGAAAGGCTTGGAAGCCGGCTATGGAATTTCGGAGCGAGGTAAGTCTCCTTTCTAACTTTGTAAGGAGGAATTGTCCCCCTAGGTGAACTAATTAAGTATGTGCTACTATCTGCGCTACGTACGTACGGGGTGACGGGATTCCGTGCATAGCTACTATTATGCCATGTCCGGGTAGTCTAGGACCCACTAACATGCCTTACGTGTTGTACATGTGATCCTGCCAATGATATTAGACTGATAATGCTATTGAATTTGTAACTTATTTCCTACGAAGGCTAGAGTGTATATTCTTAATCATTTTGAAAGAGAATTGACTCCTCCGTGGATAGTTGTATTCCGAATAAGGTTATATTATTGAATATTATAAAACTTGGCAAATGAATTTCGAAAAAAGGATTTAAATACTATTTGGTGATTTTTAAAAGAGAAATCTGTCATTTATTTGAATATTTGTTTTCCCGACGTAATCGGGGTGGACTGTTGATTGTGTATGACTGCATGTGACCGCTTCGCAATTTACATTCCGAGAGCGGAGTGTTATTTCCCCCACTCTCATAGGAGCGGGCCGTACGCCACGGCGGATTGAAAGATGAAATTATGCTTCGGGCCGTTCGACCCTCGGCAGTACATATATATGATTATTTTATGGCAAATGTGCACTTATGGTTTGGGCCGTTTGACCCTTGGCAGTGCACAGAGATGATTATTTTGATGGCTCAGGTCGGTTGTCCTTATCCCGTATGCGCATGCTAAGTTGTTAAACATTTTTCATGAATTTTGAAGTGACAAGATATTTGGGGGAAAATAAAGAAGTAATTGTTTATTTAAGGTATTTGGGAGAAAATGGGGAAGTAGTACCTGTTTGTTTACTTTCAGTATTTATTTGAATTACAGTTATATGTAATGCTTACTGTTTTATCACCTCGTATGCCTATAGTCATATCATATTGTGTTAAATTAATTTGTTGGACTTTAGTAAGTGTCTAATCTGACCTCTCGTCACTACCTCTCTGAGGTTACGCGGACGACTTACTGAGTACACGTTATTTTTGTACGCATGCTACACTTGCTCTGCATTTTTATTGCACAAGTACTTTCACAGCGATGTGGCTAGTTTGGAGACTTACGCGAGCTGCATCATCCGGAGGCGATCCGCAGCTGACAGAGTCTCTCTCGTATGATATTCATTTTGTTTTAAATTTCATTGTCCAATTTGTATCTCGGACAAGCTCTGTAATGATTGTATAAATTCTTAGAAATTGCTCATGCACTTGTGTTACATCGGGTTCTGGGATGTGTTTGGGATATACATTTGCTAAAATGGAATATTTAAACCATCGTATTTGCTTAACGGATTTTTGTTTAGTTATTACGTAATAAGTTAAAGGTAATGATTTCAAAAATGTTAAAGCAGAAATTTATTTCAACTAGTTAATTATTGGCTTGCCTGACGATGGTGTCTGGCGCCATCACGACCTTAATAGATTTTTGGGGCGTGACAGGCACACACCCAAGAAACAGATCGGAGCCGCCTCCCTGTTGCTTCTCTTCTTTCACCATAACTTCATGTTCTTCCTCCACTATTCCTCACCCCAAACATCCAGCCATGTAAATCTTTGAAACCAGCCCCAAAAAGCCCTAAAACATCAGCGAAACAACTCCAAAAGATAGCTGAAATCAGCCCTCCAAATCACCAAATTCCAGCCCGAAAATGCCGGCCAGAGCAACCCAAAACATCAGCTGAAATCTGCTGCAAACAACCGCCAAATACAGCCACGAAACAGCCCAAATCGAGTAAAAAACATAGCAAAAATCAGACATATAAACCACCCATTTTCCTCCAGATCTCAACCTCCTCACACCCCATTAAATCGCCTTACGTCCGACGTAAAAATTAGGAACAGGAATAGCCACAGTCGAGGTCATCGAGTCGAGGTTCGAGGTTGACGGTGAGGGATTCAGTCCGAGTTCTGGTTGTTGACTCGTGTGTCGACTTTTGTATCCCAATGTGATCAACGTTAAAGATTTCAATTCGAGCTTCTTTCCTTAATTTTCAGTTTGTATATTTTGTGTTTTACTCACCTCTGTTTGCGCCTATTTGTATGTTTGCTTTATAAATCACTAGTATTCCATGATCTTTGTTTTAGTTTTGTGGTATTTATGCTTTTCTAGATATTTTAATAGTGAAAGAATAAGAATTGTTTGCTGTATCAAAGTTTAGGTGTGTCCTAGTTGGTTTTTACTTACTCAAAATGCTCCGATTATCTTTCTGGACTTCGTTTATTTCCTAGGTCAATTTCATATAATTTTTTTTAGTTTAAGAAGTACTTGACATGTGAAATTTTTTTTTTTAAACTCAAGGTTATCAATTAAGAGGAGTTATTTTAGAATTAAATGAGTTGTAAATTGATATGTTGGATACAAAAGAGAGTTGAATTTGACTTGTTAAAATAATGTGCTGGCCCTTAGCTTAATACCTAGATTACATTATTTTTTTCACAATTTTCCGAATTCATAGCCTCAAAACAATCTCAAACTTAGGAAAGAAATAAATCATGAATATACAAGAAAAAATTTAGATGTATTTTAAATATTAGATCATGTCTTCATACCCGAACCTTGGATTGATATGCTTAATAATAAAGATCATGGGTGCATTCCGTGTCTCGATACCTTTAAATTAAAAATAATTATGTTATAACCATGTGTTCATTCCGTACCTTGGTTTAACATTTAATTTCAAAAAAATTCCTTGTGTGAGTACCGCATCTTGGTGAATACAATTAATAAAATATAATAATTTATTAAGCGGTAATAAATAATCCATAATCAATAAAATACAAGAATAGCTAAAAATTGATTTAAGCCTTACATTAGTCAATAAAAGCGACCGTGCTAGAACCACGAGACTCGAGGGGTGCCTTACACCTTCCCCTAGGTCAATAAAATTCCTTACTCAGTCTTCTGTTTTCATAGACCATAAATTAAGAGTCAAACCTTCCTTTTGAAAGGGTATTCAAATAAAAGATGACTTGGAACACCAAAACTCAATTCCAAGTGGCGACTCCAAATAATAAATAATCCCTTTCCAAAATATCAGTTTAATTTGAAATACTCTTCTAACTCAACCTCGTAATGGGGCTGTGTGGAAAAAAGAAGGTGTGACAGCTCTGGCGACTCTGCTGGGGACAATTAACAAGAATTTGAGCTTTGTATATTGATTATTGTTTGGCTTTTATCATGTTTTGGATATTATTGTGTTTGGGAGCCTAATGTACTATTTGTCGCTTATTTACCGCTTGAATATTTATTTAAACTGTGATATAAATTGTATCCTCTCTCGCACCCCTCTGAGTCCTCTGATAGGTAGTTATGTTGTGCTTTCCTACCAGCATCACAAAATTTCTGTCTTGAGATAAAGCTAGTTAGCCTACCAGCTTCTGCTGAAGGATTTACTCACACATGTTTAGGCGGAAGAGACGTTAGCTAGCCAGTGTTGTTCTACTACTGGTGACGCTTGACGCTCCTCGGCTCGGGTTGTCCGCCTAGGTAATCCGGGTATAGATACCATCTCCATTAGAATTTGAAAATTTAGAAGAACAAGCCACAAGAAATGAATATCCCTAGTAGGCTACGCTTTATTTGCATCATGTGCATTGGACTTAGCGGGACTCGGCACACGGGCCGGGCCCGTCTAGGACAGGTACCAATTTTTCAGACCAGCATGTTCATTTTTCTGTAACATTATTTAGTAGGCTTTACTCAAATGTTGACCGGCTTTAGAATTGATTGATTGAACAGAGGGGGAAAGAGAAAATATCTCCCAAGTTTCTATAAAGTGCCCGTTTTTATAAAAAATAAAACAAGATAAAATTTTGAAGGGTTCTAATGTCTAAAATCACAATTTTCAAAATGGTTTTTTCTTTTTATTATTTATTTAAACTGAACTACACAGTTTTGATTCTCACTGGATGTGAGATACGTAGACAACCTTCTTCAGGTTCAACCACATTTAAAAAAAAAACAAACCAAAAAAAGGTGTCTATAGATTGTTATTTTTTTTTTTCTTTTCTTCTCTCAAATATTAATAATAATAATATAGTCACCTTGTCAATTTTTTCTCTTTTGACCAATTTTGCCCATGCGTTCGGTCTTTTTGTCGAAATAACCTTGAAACCTTCCTCGGAAATGCGAGTGTCGTTTTAGCAAGAGAGGCCAGTCTTTTTTATGTTCACTTATTTTTATAAAAAACATAGTCATTTTGAGCCTTTTTCATTTTTTAATTTCATGATTGTTTTAATAATGTATTATTTTAGTCCCACAATTTGGCTTTCATTTATTATTATTATTATTATTATTATTATTATTATTATTATTATTATTATTTCTTAGAGTCAAAACCCGAGAAATCAAATTTTTGTGTCAATAATATATTTGATTAAAACCTAACCTCGTGTCTGAGTGAACAGGTACACTATGAGTGGAGAAAGAGGTAAGTCTAAAAAGAGGCGCAGATCAGAAGGGATACCGGATTTTCTAATTGTTGATCAGATACCGCAGTTGCTGTGGGATTGGTAGAGAGACTTTAAGGAATATGAGCGAAAATAGATAAAGAAGTACTTGGGACATTTGGTTCACATGTTGATAATCAAGCCTAGGAGGGATGTGATTGAAGCTTTGATTCCGCACTGGGATCCAGAAAATAATGTGTTTCATTTTACCGATTATGAAATGACTCTGACCTTGGAGGAAATTGCCCATTTCCAGGGGTGGGGCTGCAATCTTCGTCGCTAAAAGCCCATAGTACCAAAAAATGTGAACGAGGGTAAGTTTCTAAAGCTCTTGAACATAAATTACAGACAGTATGAAGGGTTAGGAGGCAAGTGGGTTAAGTTGGAATTTTTGTTTCACTTGTATGGCCTAGAATGCATTTTCAAAAGATATGTGGGAGCACTGAAATCAACTGAAAATATGGAAACATGGAAGGTTCACAGAATGTTTGCATTTATGGTTGCTTTTTTGGGGCGTGTAGTTTTTCCGGAAAGGGAAAAGCACATTGACATCCGCTTGACAAGTGTAGTTGAGGCTCTGATTTCAGAAGGGGATGATTATACTTTGATTCCTATGATTCTTTCTGGCATTTTTCGTGCTTTAACTACATGTAAATTGGGTGCGGGAAACATTGATGGTTGCAACATTTTAGTGCAAATATGGGTTTTGGAGCATTTTTATCGTAATCCTACGATCACTGATTTTAGGGAGTTATGGCCCAATCATACTTATGATCACAAGAAAAGAATTGACGAATGTGACTTACCAGAAGGGATTGATGCCTGGAAAGAACTACTTCGTACTTTGTCCGCCAAACGGCTCACTTGGAACTACGATTGGTTTTACTCTAAAGAGGTCATTTGTGAACCTGCATACCATTCTTATTTGGTACTTATAGGATTGGATGGTGTTCAGCCCTATGCTCCACTTCGGGTAGTGCGCCAGTTTGAACGACTACAAGAGGTGCCACCAACACGATATATGAGCAAGTTTTGTCATGATTTTGGTAAAGATCAGCCTCATGACGAAGAACAAATTATGAAAATTTTGTGTGCAAGTAAAGTATCAGAGTTGAATGAGATGGTAGAAGACTGAGATCGTGGAGAGGTGATCCCTGAATATATTATTTGGTTTCATGATCCTTCATCGTTTATAGATAGGCCTGAGGGGTCGAACATGAAAAGAAATGATCAAAGATCTATAGAAAGGCTGAAAGAGGAATTGGAGCATGCTCAGATGACCATAGCCAAACAACAAGTCCAGCAGCAAGCCGGAGTCGCTCGGATTCGTTTAAATATTGAGAAAGATTATCAATCTGCCTTAGGGATCATGGATAAAGATCTAAAGCATGCTAAAAATGAGGAAGCCCGCTTAGAAGAAGAACTGGCGAACACGATTGGTTTAGTCAGAAGAGTTGAGGCGTACAAAAATGCTGAAATACATAAGTTGCAACAAGACTTGAGTATCATCGAAGAGGATGCGCACCAGCAACAACTGGAGTTTGATCAGCAGAAAGAGTAGTTTGAAAGAGAAAGGGCCCACTGGATACGCTCAGAGGGTCAACTTTATGCACAATTAGAAGAAATAAAAAGGCAGAAGAGCGGTCATCAACACGCAGATTTTGAAGCATAACGGCGTCAGTGGATGATTGAGAGAGGTGTGTTAACCGTCGCATTGAAGAATATGAGGGACATGAGGCTCAGATGGGGTACACCCTCAACACTATCCAGATGTGGTTGCAGAATTATCACGTGAATATGGGGCAAGCCAGAGTGCAGGTACTTAGATCGGCAGAAAAAACAACATATATTCCATCTAAACAATGAGAAAGTTGGTCAACCGGCACGTGCCCCTCGTCCCACAGTTGCCAGCAGTGTTTCAAAATTCGTACGAGACTTTAGGAGGAGAGTGGAGGTCAAGAGATGCAGACCATTAATGATATCAGCTTAAACAAGAAGACCATTGAAGATTAAATTCTTAGTGTAGCCAATTAGTTTTTGTTTCATTTTCATTTGTCGCATTGTTTATTTTTATATTTGGAGTCTTTTTATTTTATCAAAGTTTGTTTTATTCCAGTCATGTTTATGTCTTTAGAGTTAGTCGTCCTTTCTCTCATTGTATATAGAAAAATTGATTGAAAATGAATGAAAATATTTTAGTTTGTTTTATTTTATTTTTATATGTATATATATATATTTTTAAAAAGCACAATAAAAAAATCATCAAAATTGTTATTATTTCCCTTGAACTATGTAATGGTCTGATTCATGCGGTGTCATGATACGTAGACAATCCTCATCGGATGCAATCATAGCCATAATTAAAAAAAATGAGAAAAAAGGGGAAAGAAAAAGAGCGGTAAATTCAAGAGGAAATAAATCAATAAGCCGGAATGAAGCATGAAGACTTCCAAGGTTATTTTAGAAAGGAAAATGGCATTAGGCGCATGACATACAATGTGTGATTAATATCCGCAAAATGCCTAACTCTAACACGTCTGTTGTTTGTCATTTTAAGAGAGATAAAGTTTAACAAAGATGGTTGGTTTGTGGTTTAAACTGGCGACTCACCCTTACAACACGAGATCAAAAGGAAAAAGTAAAATGACCAACAACAGAGAGAATGATTCATATAATGATGATGTCCACGGACAATTGGTCGAACAAGGTATAAGACTGGTTGAAGAAGTAAGACTATTGAAGCAACAATTGGCAGAGATGTACCAAGCTTGGGTGAATGGACAGGCACCGCCTCCACTACCCTTAGGGCCTTCGGACAATCTTCATAGTGTGTCAGTTGCAAGTCAAGTGCCCATCTCCATAACAAGTAATCCATTGTACCAACTTGAATTCAGTCCAAGAATTAACCTTCCCACTATCCCCAGTACCTCCATTCCACGTCCTCCAACCGCAACCCTAAAAAATGACCCATATACTGTACCCATTGTCCATACTTTCACTGTCCCTCAACCGAATCTTGCTCAAAAGTCCAACAATGATCCACAACTGAATGCTCATGATTCCCAATATTACTCTCCAGAACTGACTTTTAAGGTTCCAAATTCATACAAGCATACTCCTCCGAACATGTTCCCAGTTGAGATCGAAAAGCCTGACAAGAATATGGAACAAGAGGAAATGACTAGAAAAATGAAGAGCTTGGAACAAACCATGAGAAACATACAGGGTTTGGGAGGCCACAAGAGTGTTTCATTTAACGATATTTGCATGTTCCCCCATGTCCATTTTCCACCCTGGCTTCAAGACCCCCAAGTTTGACAAGTATGACGGGCATGGTGATCCCATTGCCCATTCGAAGAGGTATTGTAACCAATTAAGGGGATCAGGAGGCAAAGAAGAATTACTCATGGATTATTTTGGGGAAAGTTTGACAGGAATTGCTTCAGAGTGGTTCATAGATCAAGACATCTCTCACTGGCACGTTTGGAATGACATGGCTCAAGATTTTGTCCAACAGTTTCAGTACAAAATTGATATAGTACCAGACCGCTCCTCTCTCGTCAACATAAAGAAGAAACCAACCAAAAGCTTAAGAGAATATGCAATCAAGTGGAGAGAGCAGGCTGCTAGGGTGAAACCCCCAATGAAAGAGGCAGAAATGATTGACTATTTTCTCCAAGCTCAGGATCCTGATTACCTCCATTACATGTTGGCCGCCATATGTAAACCTTTCACTGAGGCGATTAAGATTGGTGAAATAGTTAAGAATGGCATGAAAACGGGCAAAGTTTTGAGTTAGGAAGCCCTTAAGGCGACCACACAAGAAATTCAAAGCGGGTCACGCAGTTTCAGAAATCGGAAAAAGAAAGAGGAAGGATCCATGATGGCATCTGGATTCAGGAGAGTTCAAAGAGGAATAGTTCCTTCTTATGTGTAATTCCAACAAGGAAAATCCAATTCTCCTCAATATTACTATCCACCTCAGGGTACCGGGTACTCAGTTCCCGTGCAACAATACACAGTGTTTAATGCCCAGACTTATGCTAGGCCTCCCAATCACCAACAATGGCCGACACCGATTCTACAAGGCTCCCATCAACTATGCCCGAATTTTCAGGCATCATATAATACTCGTCCCCCACAAGGATATGTAAGAGAGGAGGAGCCAAAGAAAGAGTTCACCCAATTGGAGAATTGTATGCAAGCCTATTTCGAAAGTTGATGCAGTTGAATTTGATTGAACCTATCATGACGCGTTATATGAATTCAAAAATTCAAAAGGTTTTGACTCCAATGCAAGATATGAGTATCACTCTAACACCCAAGGTCATAGTATTGAAATTGTTGGACATTAAAGAAAGCCATTGAAAAATTGATTGAAGCAAAGGCAATTGTGGTAACAAACAATGGGGATACTCCTAATATCACAAATAATCCACTCCCAGCTCATGATAATACATATTTTATTGGGATGATTTGGTTTGTGATGATCGGGATTATAAGCAGTCTGGCAAGACAGAGATGGCTGTTGGAACCATAGGGCAAGAACCAAAAGTGATAGTAAGCTTGCCGCATTTGGCACCGTTGATTGTGAAGGGTGTGAATTCTAGTTTGAACTTGGCAGGTTCTGAAAAAATGATTCTGTATGTCCCTAGAAGCACAAAAAAGGTTGAGGTTCAATTGGTTGGGCCAAAACTTTACATCCCTGGGGGCATTCAAAAGATCGTACCAAATAATGGTTTGAGAAATATAACATATCTAGCTGTGATCCGATCTGTTGCACAACTCCCAGTGACAAACACAAAAGCTATTCCCTAGAATTATAACAAGACTGTCATGACATACAAAGGAAAAGGGATAGTTGAAAAAATAGATGAAATGGGGGGCTTGACCTGCTCTGGAAGGTGCTATTCACCAAAGGAATTGAGAAAAGCTAAGCAAGCTAGGGAAAGTCACTTGCTAGTGAAAGAACCCGTTGCAGAAAAAGAAGCAGAGGAATTCCTTAAGAAGATGAAAATGCAAGACTACTCAATAATTGACCAACTAAGGAAAACCCATGCTCAAATATCTTTGTTATCCCTGCTTTTGCACTCAAAAGAACTTCGTTGTATGTTGATCAAAACTCTAAACGAGGACTATGTCTCAGAAAAGACAACGGTGAATCAGCTGGAAAAAATGTCTGAAAGATTCTTTGAAGTAAATAGAATTACTTTCAGCGATAATGATTTGCCTGAGGAAGGGGCCGTGCACAATTGAGCTTTGCATCTTATGGTCAAATGTGAAGGACATTATATGAAAGGAGTCATGATTGACGGAGGCTCAAGTGTAGATGTATGTTCGCTTTCTACTCTACAACAGCTGAACACACTAACTAAATTCAAACTATTAATGTCAGCATCAGAGCTTTTGATGGTTCAAGAAGAGACACTATTGGGGAAATCGATCTCACCATGACAATCGGCCCGGTTGATTTTAACATTGTCTTTCAAGTGTTGGCTATGAAAACTTCCTATAATTTTCTTCTAGGAAGGCAGTGGATCCATATGGCCAGAGCTGCACCATCCACCCTATATCAAATGGTCAAATTCGAGTATGACAGGCAAGAAATTGTTGTTCATGGGGAGGACGACTCACCTGCCTATAAAGACCTGTCCATTCCATGTATCGAGGCCAAGGAAGGATGTGATCCCTAATATATCAAGCATTTGAGAAAATTGAGGTGGACCAAGTGGAAGAAGGAAAACCAATTCTGCGTCCCCGTCTGTCAGTCACATCTATGATGGTAGCTTTGCTGATGTTGAGGAACGGCTATGAACCAAGAAAAGGATTAGAATACTCTCTACAGGGAATTGTGAACCCTATTCTCCATTTTTGAAGAAAGATACCTTTGGATTGGGTTTTAAACCAATGTCAACTGATATAGACAGAGCCAAGGCCCGCAAAAATAATGGTTAGAATTTGTCCAAACCAATCCCTTACATTGCCTACTCTTTTGTCAAGCCACAATTTGAAGAAGTCCAAAATCCTTCTACTCAGGATGACATTGATGAAGTTTTTTAGGGTCTCAAGGATATGTTCTATGAGATCAATATGGTTCAGGTTGGTGAGGGTTCTAGCCGTGCAAGTGTTCAGCATATTGGTCTAGATACCTCGCTCAACAACTGAGAAGTAACTCCTCTTCCCATCAGGAAGGAGTCTTGGTAGTCTGTTTTGTTGCTTTTTCTATATTTGTATTATTTTAAGGATTGTAATCCAGATATTTTAGTTTAATTGCTTTGCTTTGATGTTAACCCTTCTATCCTTTCAAATTCAATGAAATAAAGTTCTAGTTTCATAGTAAAATTCTGTCTTTTCATTTCCCTAAGTTTTGTTAATTTCTTATCATTTCCAGTTTCATTAATGCTGGCTTTAAAAACATGACATGCATGCAGAATTCATCCCCAGATATTAAAAAGCTGTCTAATCTCGAAATAATGAATCAAGAAGTCAAGTATGATGAAGATGATGCTCTTAAGCAGTTACCAAGAAAAAAATAGTAGACTTTGTTCACTCCAACATCATTTGTCGTTTTGGCATTCCAGAAATCATTATCACAGATAATGCGGTTAATTTGAATAGTCATCTGATGAAGGAGGTATGTGAGCAATTTAAAATTGAGCATCACAATTCTACTCCTTACTGCCCCAAAGCTAATGAAGTTGTTGAAGTTGCGAATAAGAACATCAAGAACATTCTTAGGAAGATGGTCCAAGGGTCTAGACAATGGCACGAGAAACTGCCTTTTGCTCTTTTGGGATATCGGACAAATGTCCGTACATCAGTTGGTGCAACGCCCTACTTTTTGGTTTATGGCACCGAAGCGGTCATACCTACTGAAGTTGAGATTCCCTCTCTCTGAATCATTGTTGAAGCAGGGATCAAAGACACTGACTGGGTCAAGTACCGATTGGAACAATTGAGTTTAATTGATGAAAAGCGTTTGTCGGCAGTTTGTTTTGGTAAATTATACCAACAAAGAATGGCACGCGCTTACAACAAGAAAGTGCGCCCAAGAAAATTTGAGGTAGGACAACTTGTTTTGAAACGTATCTTTCCGCACGAGGAAGAAGCAAAAGGAAAGTTCACCCCGAATTGACAAGGTCCTTACCTCATGAAGAAAGTATTGTCAAAAAGAGCTCTACACTTGGCAAATATAGAAGGAAAGGTGACTGATATATCCGTCAACGCAAATGCGGTCAATAGATACTATGTCTGACATGCCTCTGTTGGGGACATTTTTATACTTAGCATTCTCAGGTTGGAATGACGAAAGGCTATCATTCTCGCTACCCAAACACTGGTCAACCCTAGTTATTCCTTTGAAGCCTTGTTTATATTTCATTGTTTTCCCCTCTTTTGGAACCAATGTACTTAAAACAAAATTAAAAAAAAAAATCAATGAAAAAAAAATCATCAATACAAGTTCATGTTAGTTGAACTACGTCCGACCTGATTTCGAAAGAATACATAGTGTCACGACCCAAAATCCTAACTCAGGTCGTGATGGCACCCAACAGTGGGGTCGGCAAGACAACATTAAATTTTCTAAGGGTTCTTTCTTATTTGATTAAACATTTCAACATATACCAAGTTTTTAAAGCTCAAAACATAAATCAAAAAGGATAATTATCCAGTTTTAATCAAAAGCGGTCATAAGAGGCGTGTGCCAATATATGTACAAACCCTTAATCCATAGTAAATACTATGTGTTTGCCAAGAACTAGTGTCACAAGTCCTATGGGAATACTAACAGAATATACAAAAGATATAATATAAAGTCCCAATGTCTGAAAGAAATAGACGGGAAATAAGCAAAAGAAACTCCATGGTGCTGCCGAGGATCGTCAGGAGAAGCAGTTCACCGTTAAGTCAGGTCTAACTATGATCAAAATCGAGCTCCGGTCTGATAACCAGATGCATCAGCCTCAGAACCTGTACAATTAAGTACAAAAGCGTAGCATGAGTACATAAGCAAATATGTACCCAGTGATTATCCCGCCTAACCTCGAAGAAGTAGTGACAAGAGGTCGACTTGACACTCACTAAGGTCGGACAAAATGATTAAACAAGATATAATATCAGAACAGACATATAAGGATGATAAAAACAGTAAACATTAAAGATAACTGTATTTCAAATAAATACTGGAAGTAAGTATACAATTACTACTTCATTTTTCCTTTTTCTTTTAAAAATATCTGCCCACTCAATATCCATAAACAAGTCATTAACAATTTAGCATGCGCATACATGATAAGGATTACCGGCCTGAGCCATCATGATGATCATACCTGTGCACTGCCGAGGGTCGAACGACCCAAACCATAATATATCTTTCTATCTTGTCGTGGCGTACGGCCCACTCCCATGAGGGTGGGGGAAATAACACTCCGCTCGCGGAATGTAAATTGCGAAGCGGTCACATGCACACACAATCCACACATTATTCTTTATAAATTGCTTTCAGTGAACAATTCCTTAAAATTTCTCAAATTCCATGATCTCAGGGAAACAAGCCGCATGTAACATTAATTCATTAAGAATATAGTTTATTTCAAGGAAAAAAACAAGGCATGGTGTAGGCCTAACTACCCGGACATAAAAATAATAGTCGCTACGTATGGACTCTAGTCACTTTGTGCATACGTAGCCCCCATAAACATTAGCACATAGCCATTTAAATCACCTAGGGGGACAGTTCCCTCTTACAAGATTAGAAAGGAGTCTCACCTCGCGTCGAACCTACTCCCCGGGTCAAGAATTCGCCCGAAACTCCGAACTCGTCACCCAAGGACTCGAAACTAATAAAAAGTTATGTAAATATATCAAATTATACTCAATTCATGGAATTCTCCTACTATTTAGTCAAATTCATCATTCTTGAAGAAATCCCAAAAACCAACTCCGGGTCCGCATGCTCGGATTACGAAAATTCTCAAAAGAAACAGTCACCCATAACCTAAGGATCGTTAATATATGATTTTTGTATGATTTCATAGCCAATTCATGGGTAATTCTCTAAATTCTCGAAAGCCCTAGGTTACTACCCAAATCCTTAAATTTTCACTAATTAGGTAGTTAAATTCAACTAGGAATTCATGCATTAACTAACTTTAGGATAGACTTCACTTACCTTTTAGTAGCTAGGCCGTGGGACTCTTTTCCAAGCTCTCAAGATCGTCTATGGTGGAAGAAAATGGAGTGAAAATTGGATAATCCCTCATTTAAAGACCTTACTGCCTATAGGGGTTTCCGCACCAGCGACTCGACGACCGCACCTGCGGTCTCGCGCCTGCGAGAAAGGACTCGCACATGGGGAAGAGGGGCAAGGGTCCTGGGCTCGCAGCTGCAGGCAGGAGTCCGCACCTGCGGGGAAAGGGCCCGCACCTATGAGAACTGGGCAGCCCACCTGGGGTCGCACCTGCGACTGGGCAACCGCACTTGCGGTCACACCAGATCAGGTGCACCAACAACTGCTTTAGCTGGTTTTTGGCCTCGTTTGGTGCCCGAGAGGCACCTAGCCCACCCGAGCCCCCGTCCAAATATACCAACAAGTACCAAATTATAATACGAACTCACTCGAGCCTTCGGAACACCCACAACAACACTAAAACTCAAAATCACACCTCAAAACCCCTAGAACCAAACTTAGGAAATTTAAGTTTCTAGAATTCGCTAACAATGCGCCGAACCGACCTATACTACTCGGAATGACACCAAATTTTGCAGGCAAGTCGTAAATGACATAACAGAACCATTCCTGGTCTCGTAATTCCATTTGGACCTCGATAACAGAAAAATACATCCCAAACCACAATATGAACTTAAAGAAACTCTTATTTCGATATTGGGCGCCGAAACGCTTCTGGGTAATCCAAAACCCATTCCGAACATACTCCCAAGTCCGAGATCATCATACGAATCTACCGGAACCATTGAAACTCAATTTCGAGGTCATTTACTCAAAATGCTGACCGAAGTCAAACTTGGCCTTAAAGGCCAACCTGAAGGAATCAAGTGTTACAATATCGCTCTAAACACTTCCGAATCCCGGACCACCCGCCCCCGCAAGTCGTAAATCACAATAAGCCGCTATGGGAAGTTTCATTTAGGGGAACGGGGTCCAATAACGCCAAACGACTTGGTCGGGTCGTTACTTTCTCCACCTCTTAAACAAACGTTCGTCCTTGAACGGGTCTAGAATCATACCTGAAGTGCTGAATAAGTGCGGATATCTCCTCTGCATGTCCTCCTCAGACTCCCAAGTCTCTTCCTCGACTGGTTGGCCCCTCCACTGGACCTTTACGGCAGAAACTCTCTTGGATCTCAACTGGCGATCATGCCTGTCAATAATAGCAACTGGCTCCTCCTCGTAGCGCAACCTCTCATCCAACTGAATAGTGCTGAAATCAACCACGTGAGAGAAGTCGGCGTGGTACCGCCGTAGCATGGATACATGAAAGACTGGATGAAATCTTAATAAGATGGGAGGTAAAGCTAGCTCATAAGCAACCTCCCTAACACGTTTCAACACGTCGAAGGGGCCTATAAACCTTGGTCTCAACTTCCCTTCTTCCCGAACCTCATAATACCTTTCATTGGCGAGACTTTCAACATGACCTTATCCCCCTCCATAAATGATACATCACGTGCTTTCTGATCCGCGTAACTCTTATGCCTGTACTGTGCGGTGCGGAGCCTTTCCTAAATCAACTTCACCCTCTCCAAAGCATCCCTCACCAGGTCAGTGCCATATAACTTAGCCTCGCCAGGCTCAAACCACCCGATAGGAGAACGGAATCACCGACCATACAAAGCCTCAAATGGAGCCATATCGATGCTGGGCTGATAACTATTATTGTAAGCGAACTCGGTCAAAGGCAAGAACTGGTCCCACTGACCTCCGAAGTCAATCACACATGACCTGAGCATGTCCACCAATATCTGAACTGTACGCTCGGACTGACCATCAGTCTGAGGGTGAAATGCTGTGATGAGGTCTATGTGGGTACCCATCTCACTATGTAATGCTCTCTAGAAGTGCGAGGTGAACTGAGGACCTCGATCTGATATAATGGACACCGGCACACCGTGCAACCGGACTATCTTCTGAATGTAGATCTGTGCCAACTCTCAGAAGTATATATAGTATCCACTAGAATGAAATGCGCCGATTTGGTCAATCTATCCACAATGACCCAAACCACGTCAATCTTTCGCAGAGTCCGAGGCAAACCAACCATGAAGTCCATAGTGATGCGTTCCCACTTCCACTCTGGAATGGGCATATGCTGAAGTAGGCCTCCTGGCCTCTAGCGCTCATACTTAACGTGCTGGCAATTAAGACACCTAGCCACATACTACATAATGTCCTTCTTCATCCGCCTCCACCAGTAATACTGCTTCAAATCACGATACATCTTCGTAGCATCAGGATGAACAAAATACCGAGAACTGTGTGCATTCTCTAGAATCCTCCCTCTAAGGCCATCGACATTAGGAACACATAAATGGCCCTGAAGTCTCAGAACACCATCCTCGCCAACGGTAACCTCCTTGGAACCACCCTGAACCACTGTCTCCCGTAGCTTTGCCAAGTACGGATCATCAAACTGTCGAGCCTTAATCTCTCTCAATAATGAAGACTGAGCAACAACATGTGCTAAACTCGGCGAGGATCTGAAAGGTCTAACCTCACCATGCGATTATCCAAGGACTGAATTTCCAAGGCTAGAGGTCTCTCCTACGCTGCAATGTAAGCCAAACTACCCATACTCTCTGCCTTCCTGCTCAAAGCATCTGCTACCACATTCTCCTTGCCCGGATGATAAAGAATGGTGATGTATAATACTTCAGCAACTCAAGCCACCTACGCTGCCTCAAATTAAGATCCCTCTGTTTGAACAAGTGTTGCAAGCTGCGGTGGTCTGTATAAACCTCACAGGACACCCCATACAAGTAGTGCCTCCAAATCTTAAGAGCATGAACAATCGTCGCCAACTCTAAATCATGCACAGGGTAATTCTTCTCATCAACCTTCAGCTGACGCGAAGAATAAGCAATAACTATCCCTTCCTGCATCAACATACACCCCAAGCCAACGTGCGAAGAGTCGCAATACACTGTATACATCCCCGAACCGGAAGGCAATACTAGAACTAGTGCTGAGGTCAATGCTGCCTTGAGCTTCTGAAAGCTCTCCTCACACTCGTCGGACCATCGAAATGGGGCATTCTTCTGAGTCAATCTAGTCAATGGAGCTGCAATAGAAGAGAACCCCTCCACAAATCGGCGATAATAGCCTGCTAGGCCCAAAAAGCTCCTGATCTCTGTAGCTGAAGTAGGACGCGACCAACTGTGAACTGCCTCAATCTTCTGAGGATCAACCTTGATACCCTCTCCGGATACCACATGCCCCAAGAATGCCATGAAATCCAACCAGAAGTCACACTTGGAGAACTTGGCATATAGCTTCTGTTCTCGCAAAGTCTGGAGCACAACTCTCAAATGCTGCTCGTGCTCCCCCAGGCTACGTGAGTAAATCAAAATGTCATAAATGAAGACAATGACAAAGGGATCAATATACGGCCTGAACACCCTGTTCATCAAGTCCATAAATTTTGCTGGGGCATTAGTCAAGCCAAAGGACATCACTAGGAACTCATAGTGGCCATACCTCGTATGAAAAGCAGTCTTCGGAACATCTGAGGCCCGAATCCTCAACTGATGATATCCCGATCTCAAATCAATCTTAGAAAACACCCGAGCACCCTGCAACTGGTCAAACAAATAATCGATGAGCGGCAAAGGGTGCTTGTTCTTAATGGTGACCTTGTTCAACTGGCGGTAATCAATACACATTTGCATGGACCCATCCTTCTTTGCCACGAATAGAACTGGAGCACCCCACGAAGATACACTCGGCCTGATGAACCCCTTAGACAACAACTCCTCAAGCTGCTCCTTCAACTCTTTCGGACCCATACGGTACGGAGGAATAGATATAGGTTGGGTCCCTGGAGCTAAATCAATGCAGAAATCAATATCACAATACAGAGGCATGCCCGGAAGGTCTGAAGGAAATACATCAGCAAATTCTTAAACAACTGGCACTGAATCAATTGTCGGAGTATCGGCGGTGGTGTCCCGCACATAAGCAAGATAGACCAAACAACCCTTCTCGACCATATGTCGAGCCTTCAAGAATGAAATAACCCAGCTGGCTGCACTAACTGAGGAACCTCTCCACTCTAGCCGGGCATGGCTAAAGTAACTGTCTTGGCATGGCAAACTAGCACGACATGATAAGGAGATAGACAATCCATGCCTAAAATAACCTCGAAATCTACCATGTCGAGCAATAAGAGATCCGCTCGAGTCTGGAACCCGCAGAATGTAACCATACAAGACTGGTAAACCCGGTCCACCACCACAGAATCTCCCACAGGAGTGGACACATATATAGGAGAACCCAAGGACTCACGTGGAACATCCAAAAAATGAGCAAATAAGACTGAAACATAGGAATAGGTGGATCCTGGATCAAATAACATTGATGCCTCTCTACCACATACTGAAATAATCTTGTGATCATGGCGCTTGAGGCCACTGCATCTGATCTAGCCGGGATAACATAGAATCTAGCTGGAGCACCGGAAGACTGAGCCCCCCCAGAATGAGCATGAGCTGAATGACCTCCACCTGACTGGCCTCCACCTCTAGGAAGACCCTTACCGACCTGTCCCCCACCTCCAGGTGGCCTAACGGCTGGTGATGGACCCATAGGCTGATAACCTTGATGCACTGCTTTGCCCCGTAACCTGGGACAATACCTCTTCATATGACCTGGATCCCCACACTCATAACAACCTCCAGGTATCATATCCTGTTGCTGTTTAACCAAAGAATTGGATTCTTGCCCAAAGCTATTTTAAGAATAACACGGGTTTCTGATAACCAAAGAATAAGATTATAATAGTAGGCAAACTTGTAAATTAAAAGCAGTAAGATGCACAGAAAGTAAGTATGTTGCAATAGTAGTTCGGGATGATCCCTTTACAGGTTATATTTTACTCCTTTATATAGGGAATTTCCTAATATAACGTCTGCCTTTTTCAGTGATTGAGCATTAATGACTATTAATGACTTCAATGTGAAGTTACAATGAATCAACTGTAATTGTTGAGTGAATGTTGTGTAACGTATAGATCTCTAATTTGAAGATCTCTGAATCTGCCCTTTATTCTATCCAAATACACTTTTGACCGTGTCTCTTCATCTTCTCAATTAGGTTGAAACTTCTGTAGCTTATTAACCTGTGGATGTGATTTGCCATGCCTCTTTGCCTCGTATCTCTTCTTAGAGTCCCGTCCAGCTGTCGTGTCTTCATTGCTCCACGTAGAATACTGATTTATCAAGATTTATTACACGTGTGAAGCTCTTTTTTTTACCAGTACAGATAGTCCCCCCACTTACCATATATTTATCAATTAATATTTGGTAAGTGGATACTCATTTATGGCGGGAATATTTTGCCGCCGCTTTACTCGAATCATTCTATATTTTCCTGTACGTAAGCTTCGCTTGTCACTTCCATTTAATGATTATGCCACATGGTATTCTTGGGTTGGTTCTGCAATTATTCAGCGCCTTTTAGGGCTTTCTTGCGGCTGCACCAGTCACGAAGTGAAATATTCCATTATGGTTTTCATATCATTGCCCTTTTTGTTTTGACGGTTGTCTTTGAGTATAAATATCCCTTTTCCTTTTCTTTCACGAAAAGCTTCTAACTTTCAAACTTTATTTGTAAAGAACCTTTTTCTTTGCCTTTGTAGATATGTCTTCTTCAAACAAATCTAAGGGAGTCTTAAACTTTGATGAGTTGACACCCTCTTCCGCTCCAACTCGGAGTCGGAGGGGTGGTAGACTGAGGAGTTTAGGCTCTACTCCTTCGAGAGGTTCTTCATCTTCTCAGATTATTTCCTCTCCTTCTGCTAGGTCTTTAATCTCCCCAAGAGCTAGGGTATCCTGGTCTCTGTCACGGGGTAGAGAACATCACGAACCCCTATGCGAAGCACGGGTTGATAAAATTATTCCTGCTGAGTTTACCTTCACTATGGATAGTCAGGTTCTTGTAGACCAGTCGTCATCCCTTGATAGTGTTGATAGGTATCCCACTCTTATTACCGAAGGTTTGATTCCCTTGTTTGTATGGAATGTTCTTGGGAGTCTGATTTTCCCATTGTTATTCCGCATATTAATAAAAGAATAACGTCTTACAAGACAAGGCATTATTTTGTTTACACTTGCCCTTTTACTCTAGGGTTTAGACCTCCTATTGATCCAGTCATCATCGAATTTTGTTGTTTCTTCAACATTTGCTTAGGAAAAGTTGGTCCTCTTGTGTGGTGGGTTGTTGCGTGTCCTAGATGTTTAGCTTCTTTAGCCTAGGTTCCTTTTTCCTTCAATCACCTCATTCATCTTTATTCTCCTACCTTATTTCGTCAAGGGGTTTTCACTCTGGCTACTAGGAGAAAAAGAGTGTTGGTAACCCCTGATGATGATAAGGATAGAGGTTGGTACCTTCGGTACATTGCTATGCCCACTGCTGGTTTAGTGGGCGAGGAAAATCTTCCCTTCCCTGAGAAGTGGAATCGCGCACGTGAGTACATTTTAGCTCACACCTGTTATTTTTCTTCTCTTTGCTTTAAGTGTTTTATTAACACCGTAGCTATTTTCTTCCTCTTTCAGCAATCATGGGTACTGTTGAGAATGTCTCTGGTATCCGTGATTGGGTAGAAAAGTTGTTATCAGTTGCTCCATTGGAGGAAAGATCTTGGAAGTACTTCTCCCTGAAGTACGGTTGGAAAGTGAAGACTCATGGTAAGTGAAACTTTTGTTTTCGATTCTTTTCATTACTCGAGCTTCTTTTTCTTCATTTGTTAACCCTTTTCCTTTTGACAGGGTTTTCTACTCGGGGGATATCTATTGCATCCATCCGAAAGATGTCTTTGGCTCAGGCCCAGGAGATTATTAATGGTTCTTCTTTTTCCAAGAGGAAAGTTGGTGGGTCTAAGACCTTTGAAGAAGAAGAAGAAGAAGAGGGCATTTTAGTGCACAGGTCACGTAGAAAAAGGGTGGTCTCAGAAGATGAGTCTACACCCGTGGCTATGTCTTCCGTACCTGGTGTCAGACCTCCTACCCCTGGGGATTCTTCTTCTTCTCTTGCACATGATTCTGTGGATCATCTATTCCATGAAGGTTTTGACCCTGCTGTTAATGAGGCGCCTCTGACTGTTTTTGCTCCTTCCTTTAGAGAAATCTCTTCGTCCATTCCGGTTATTTCCACTGCTCCTTTGGCTATTTCTGCTCCTGCTGCTGCCTTGCCCGTGGCTTTCTCAGTTCCTCAAGTTTCTGTGCCTGATACTTCTTCATCTCCACAAATTTCATTGCTCGTGGCTCCTTCATCTCAGCCTGCTTCCGTGCCTCATACTAGAGAAGTAGGGTCTTCCAGCAGGGAGATGAGGCAAGTGCTAATTGAGGTTCCGGCTGATGGGAGCCTTTTTAAGAAATCTGGCCAACCTTGTGTGGCTGAAGCCTTTGATTGGCCTAACAGAGAGGACCAAGTTGGATAGTGACAGTTCTCTTACCTGGGATAATGAGGTTGTGGATTCCTCCTTGAAGGTAACGTTCATTCTTTTGTATCTCATTCTTATGTAATTACCGTATCTAATCGATTTTTATTTTGTAGATAAATCTCATAGGAATAGAACTCATGAAGAGGATTTCTAACATGGAGCAAAAGCTAAAGGAGTGGCATGCTGAAGCAGGGAATTGGAAGGGGCAATATGAAAGCCTGAGGCTCGACATGGAAGCCTTAGAAGAAGAAAAGAATACCTTGGAGCGACAAATGAGAGTTGTGACTGCGGAGTTGGCAGTGGAGAATGCTTCTTCTAAACAAGCGGACAAAGACAAGAGCATTCTTGAGTCTTCATTTTTTGAGCAATTATCCCGTGCCTCGGAAGAAGTTAGGAGCTTGAAAGCTTTGCTAGAGCAGAAGGAGGAATACTCAGGCGAGCTTGTGCAGTCACTTACCCGAACTCAGGAGGATCTTCGCATTGCTTTAGACAAAACCCAATCTTTGGAGGAGTCAATTGTACCTTTGAGGGCTGCCCATGAAGCTGCTGAAGTCGAGAAGGATGGGTTAAGAGCTGAGCTTCAAATATGGGAGAGAGATTATGAAAGTCTCAAAGAGGCGGCAGCTGTCGATGTTAGTTGGGCGTACATGAATTCTCGCCTCGATACATTGAAGAAAATGAGTCGGGGAGATTTCGACCTTGACGCCGAAATTGTTAAGATCAAGGAAGCCATGGAAAAGGCTCAAAAAGGTTTGGATCTTTACCCACCTGAAGGTGAGACTCCTTCTGTCCAAGCCTCTTCGTTCCCAAGCTGCTCTTACTCCTTCTGCTGATGAAGAAGTCAATCCCCCTCCTCAAGAAGATTAAGATGTTGATTCACCCCCCCTTTTTTTATCTTTGTCTCAATTTGTACCCCCTGTCCTATCGGGGGTAAATTTGGATCTCTTTAAAGTCCCCAAATGAAAACTTCGGGGCACCTCAATGTATAAAAATTCTATACGGCTAAGTATAAGTTAATACTTAGTTTTTACTTAGCCGTTTTAATATATTAATGCAAGTATGACTTTTGTTTTCCGTTGAGTTTCTATTTCACTCTTTAAGTCTTTTGCATGCTTTATTTTTCGAGGTTTTAGTTTTACCGCTGAGTTTTGCATATAAAATGCTTTAGATTACTCATACCTTTTTGTAATAGGCACGGTGTCATAAATGTGTGCCTTATTTTAGTAGGCATAATTTATGGAAGAGGGCCCTTTTTTTATCGACACTTAATGAAAAAGACGTCTCAACTTCATAAAGGTGTAATAATGCAATAGAGTGATAGGAAATTTTCACATGCTTAAGAATGTTTCTGAGGAAAGTTTTTTGTTTGAACTTTCACAACTTTTTACATGTGTATGATTATCTTCTAAAACTCATGTTGCAACTGTTTTCTTTTAACAAATTTGATATACACTTGTATTTCGTAATTATTTTTCGTATGTAATAGTTTTTTCGAGTTAATACAAGAGAGCAACTGTTTTTCGTTCGTAACAATTTTTATTCAAGTTGGGGTTTTCACCCGTAACTATTTTTGTCGACAACAGTTTTCAATAAGCACGAGAAAAATGCTTTTGCATCCGTAACTATTTTATTTTATAACAGTTTTCTATACGAGTACAAATATTTCGTGACTATTTTTAGTTACAAAAGTTTTTCTTTTGAATAAGTACAAAGATGCACATTTCTTCCTCATGGCTAACATTGCTAACATTTTTCCTTTTAACCTGAACATGTTCGAAGGTTTTTTGGATTAGAGGCTTTGTGTTTGAGTCTTTGGCTCTTTCAATTTTGCTCGTATCACTTGGCTTGCTGGCTAGATGGATCTTCAGGCTCGAGCTTTGAATTTTTGATAGTCTTTTTTGTTTCGTTTTTGTCTTCCATACTGTATAGTCCCCCAAGTGTTTGAGCTTTGAAGAATGAAATCTCGATCACTTGACTATTCCTTCCTTGTGGTCCTTTTCCTGTAAAGTAAAAACATACATGACTTGAAGGTATATAATTTTTAGATGATGACTGTTTAACCCTTTTAACACGTCCATCAGAAAGTGTAACCCTAGACCGGGAATTTAGTTATTTCCTCGCGTCTTTACAGGC
>MDKI01069093.1:0-37949 GCA_005239505.1 Nicotiana paniculata | reverse complement strand
TAAAGCACATAAAATGCGAGGTATATAATGCTTAAAATCACGAATTCTAGCCACACATCACGGAGCCATAAATTCTTCTCCCTATTCAAAAAGAAGAACGACTTCGCATGGACTCCGGAATGTCAGCAAGTGTTGGAGGAGTTAAAGCGGTATTTGTCGAGCCCGCCCCTACTTCACACTCCGAAGGAAGATGAAAAAATTTACTTATACTTGGTTGTGTACGAGGTAGCGGTAAGTGGCGTGCTGGTTCCAGAAGACCAAGGTACACAATTTCCTGTTTATTATGTAAGTCGAACCTTAGAAGATGTTGAAACCAGGTATCCGCATTTAGAAAAATTAGCACTTGCATTAATAAGCGCATCTAGACAATTAAAGCCATATTTCCAATGTCATCCTATATGTTTTCTAACTACATACCCACTTCGAAATGTTTTGCGTAAGCCCGAGATGTCGGATCGGTTGGCCAAGTGGGCCATCGAACTTGGAGGGTACGATATCGAGTATCAACCTCGAATGTCCATCACGTCTCAAATTTTAGCAGACTTCGTGGTGGATTTTACGCATGCCCTCGTACCCGGAGTAGAAAAGGAACTTCTACTAAAATCGGGTACATCATCGGGGTTATGGACCCTTTTTACAGACGGCGCCTCGAATGTGAAAGGGTCCGGACTCGGTATTGTCTTAAAACCACCTACGGGCAGTGTCATTAGATAATCTATCAAAACTTCTAGATTAACTAACAATGAGGCTGAGTATAAGGCTATGATTGCAGGTCTCGAATTGGCCAAAAGCCTAGGAGCAGAGGTCATCGAAGCCAAATGTGACTCTCTTGTGGTAGTGAATCAAGTAAACAAAATCTTTGAAGTCCAAGAAGATAGAATACAAAGATATTTGGACAAGCTGCAAGTAACATTGCAGAACTTCAAGGAGTGGACATTGGACCATATACCTCGAGAGAAAAACAATGAGGTCGACGCGCTTGCGAACTTGGGATCATCAGTTGAGGAAGATGATATTGTCCCGGGGACTGTTGTCCAGTTGTCGAGATCCGTGGTCGAGGAAGGCCATGCTGAGATTAATTCTACAAGTTTGACGTGGGATTGGAGGAATAAATATGTTGAGTATTTGAAGCACGGAAAGCTTCCCTCGGACCCCAAGTAATCAAGGGCTCTACGAGCCAAAGCGGCTCGATTCATGCTAGATGAAAATGGAATATTGTATAGGATGACCTTCGATGGACCACAGGCAATATTCTTAAGACCAGGGGACACCGATTATGTATTGCGAGAGATACACGAAGGCACTTGTGGAAACCACTCTAGCGCTGACTCTTTGGTTCGTAAAGTAATTAGAGCTGGATATTACTGGGATATCATGGAAAGATATATTAAGGAGTTCGTTCGAAAGTGTGACAAATTCCAAAGGTTTGCACCAATGATCCATCAGCCTGGTGAACAACTCCATTCGGTCCTATCCCTGTGACCATTCATGAAATGGGGGATGGACATCGTCGTCCCCCTGCCAACGGCACCAGGTAAAGCTAAGTTCATTTTATTTATGACTGATTACTTTTCGTAATGGGTAGAAGCGCAGTCCTTTGAGAAAGTAAGAGAAAAAGAAGTCATAGATTTCATATGAGACCACATCGTGTGTCGGTTCGGGATCCCTGCTGAAATAGTATGCGACAATGGGAAGCAATTTATCGGCAGCAAAGTGACTAAATTCCTCGAAGATCAAAAGATCAAGAGGATTTTATCGACACTGTATCACCCAAACGCAAATGGCCAGGCCGAGTCAACGAACAAAACTATTATCCAAAATTTGAAGAAAAGGTTGAACGATGCTAAAGGGAAGTGGAGAGAAGTGTTGTCCGAGGTACTATGGGCATATTGAACGACGTCGAAATCAAGCACAGGGGAAACTCCGTTCTCTTTAGTGTACGGGTCCAAAGAGTTGATTCCGGTCGAGGTCGGGGATCCCAGTGTCAGGTTTCAGCATACCACCGAGGATTCAAACCACGAGGCTATGAATACTTGTATCGAACTACTAGATGAAAAATGAGAAGTTACACTTGTTCGAATGGCCGTACAAAAGCAAAGGATCGAGAGGTACTATAACAGAAGGGAGAACATTCGCCACTTCAGAATCGGAGACTTAGTTCTAAGGAAAGTCACCCTCAATACTCGATACCCAAATGAAGGAAAATTAGGCCCTAATTGGGAAGGACCATACCGAGTCATCGGAGTCGTAGGGAAGGGATCTTACAAACTTATCACAATGGAAGGCGAACAACTACCAAACAACTGGAATGTATCACTACTCAAACGATATTATTGCTAAGGTATGACTTTCTTCTTTTTCCATTTATATTTAAGACCAACCCCTCGCAGGTGTTCGATCGAAGACGTCAAGGCATTCTTCAACTCGAAGACCTTAGGTTTTAAAGCATGTGTTGCACTCTTTCCCTTAGATCGGGTTTTATACCAAATGGGTTTTTCCGGCAAAGTTTTTAACGAGGCAAAAATTATATGCTACCTAAGGGGAATTCAACAAGTATCCAAGGCTTCTTTCCAATCAACCTCGAATACTGGGGGCATCACCCCTTGGAGATTGGAATTTTCGAGGAAAATACTTCACGCTTAAGAAGCCCTCGATAAAGAAACTTTGTAATGGACCAAACGCTTAAAGGAATCGTGCCCATATAGGAATACCGAGCCTCGGAGGCAAAACATGTACACACACACGAGTTATTTAAAGAAGCACCTTTTCTCTTTAAACATCTCATGTATTGAAGAAATTTGTTACTCCATACTTACGATTCTATATGAGAAAAGGCTCAAGAGCGAAGACACAAGTACATCTTGACCACTCGGGGACTAACATCGATAGTCAAACACATTCGAACTATGCAAACTTAAACTCATAAGACCTCAATGAGGCAACCCTCGACATAAAGGCCAAGGCCATCATACTCGGGGACTAACCTTTTGAAAAAATTCAAAGGGTTATCGGGAAACAAGTCCAAGAGACATATACCCAAAGGCTACGGCCTTATTAAAAGATTACGGTCATACAAAAAAGTTTATGGCCAAAATAACGCGGCTCGGAGATGTCTGACTTCTACCATAAGTTAAAGGCCTTCGAATACTTTGAAAAACCGGTTAAAATAGGCTGCCCTCGGCAAAAGAAAAAAGGGCCTCGATAAAATCTGCCCTCGGCAAAAGAAAAAAGGGCCTCGATAAAATCAGCCCTCGAATAATTTAAAGGCTTCGATAAAATTAGCCTTCAAAAAAAGCCTCAAAATGTATTCAATTATCGTAACACATACGGATTACAAATGAGGTTTCGATCAATCGAACCTTCGAAAAACCCAACAGATACAAAAAACACATGCTAAGGCATAAATAAATTTCAACTAAGTCTTTCAGCCGAAAAGAGAAAAAAATTATAGTTGTCTTAGAGGCTGAAGTGGCCAACCTAAAAGAGCCTAAGGGCCAATATAAAATAGCCTAAGGGATGAAGCATGCGGAGTTCGAGAGCTTACTCTCACTCAACTCGGACTCAAGAGTCCCATCATCCCGAGCTCACATCAAATCGACTTAAACATAGCTCGAGGTATTCTATTATAAGTTTGAAGATCGCCTATTGATCACTAAAAAACCTAAAGGTTGTTATATTAAGAATCCGAGCCAATTCTCACTTGATCATTGAAGTTATCAAAAAAATTTCACAAGATAAAGACAATGCGAAATTCAATACGAATCAGAGATGGAGAAAAGGAATTATTTATAAAAGATATTTGCAAAGGATATTTACAACACTCGCGAAGGGGGCCTTACACAAAAACAAAGAAACAGAAAGAACCTAATCTACTTCGGGGCCACATCCTTGGGAGCCACATCCTCAAGAGTTGCATCATCAAGAGCTGCATCTTCGAGAATCTCCTCCTCGAGGACTTCGTCCTCATCCCCCCCGCTCTCGGAGCCGCTAGCGGAACCCTCGTCATCGGAGAACAAAGCAGCAGCCTCTTCCACAAAGTTCTTGCTTTTTCGATATCAGCTGAGAGGTCGAGGCCACGAGCGTGAACCTCCTCGAGAGTTTCTCTACGGGATTGCAGTCTAGCATGATTGAGGGCACATGATAACTTAACTTCGGCCGCAGCTGAAATCTCCTGTGCCCGAGTGTTAGCAGTTGCGGCATTAGCTCGATACGAGGACACAAATGCCTCCGCTTCGTATTTGGCTTTCGCAAGCTCGGCGACTGATTTAGCTCGGATCTCCTCGACTTTGCGACTCCAGGCCAAGATTTTCTCCTTTTTATTTTGAATTTGACGCTCGATTGAAGTCATCTATTCCCGAAGCGAATCTTTCTCAGAGGCGAGATGATCCATGTGTTGTCTCCACCTTAGGGTCTCGGACTCTTTCATCTTGAGCTCTTCTCGAAGCTGCTCTACCAGCTCGCCTTTTTGCTGAACCTGCAAAGTTTAAGTGTTAGTCACCTAATCGGATAAAGTCATAACAAATCCTCGAGAGTTGTATTACCTTTTCAATAAGCTCGGACTCTTCTTGATGAGCCTTCATCAACTCGACTCAGAGATTCTTGACCTCCTCCTCTTTCTGTACATAAAGGCGCTTAAGGCCATCCCTCTCTTCCACCAGATTCTTAAGTTCGGCTTCATATCGAGCTAGCTCGGCCCGAGATTTGTAAAATGGTTGCCGGTGAAGCAACACTGCCTTCTCGCAAAGAAAAGGAGTTAGACTTAGAAAGATGAGAATTAAACTCGAGCATAATTATGAACAAAAACTTACTTGTTTAAGAAGCCTTTGGGTCTCATAAAAAATAAACAAGGCGTCAGGATCGGGGCCATCCTCGATCCCCGCAAGGCACTCCCGAAAAATGTCGCCCCCTTCATGGGTCGTTCCCACATCAGGAGCCCTCATGGCCTGGGCATCCCAAAATTGCCCTTCGGAGAAAACCGGGCCTGGCAGCAAATCATCTACATTGATACCCCAAGTGATTCACTTGGGATATTATCCTGTCTTTGAAGGGCCTCGAAATTAGGCTCTTCGAGCTCACACACCAAGTGTCCCCCGGGACGAGGCATACTTTTTCCACCTGATGGCTCAGGGACTTTGCTCGAGCTCCCCTCCAAAATTTCTTCGGTTCGAGATTGAACCGCATCTGCCACCATCGGTTCAGCGGCCTTCGAAGAATCAATGCTTCCTCTTTTCCGAGCTACCAACATGCAATCATCATCTTCTCCCTCTTCGCCATCTCTCTTCGTTCTCAGCACGAAGACGCTGGGCCATTTCCGAAGATAGGGCCACGGTATTGGCCTTAGGATTTCGAAGCTTGCTTTTCTTTGGCTTCTGGGAACTTGCGGGCGACCCCCTCTTTCTTTTCTTCTCCTTAACAGGATTTGGGATTTCTTCTTCACCAGACGGGGGCGGCCGCATAGCAACGGCGTCTTCGAGGCCTGCATAAAAATAAAAGTAAGTATTTCAATAACAAACACAAATATGCAAACAATAGAACTCACCATGATTTTTAGCCTCCCATTGACCTTTGACCAAATAGCGCCGGCTGTTTTTGGCGTATGAAGAAGTAGAGGCCAGAAGCCGAACCCAGCCTGGGAGTTCCAAAATCGCATCAGGAAACCAAGAAACAACTGCATCATTCTAAAGAAATGAGATCGAGAAAGAGCATAAAAAGCGGAGTATTTGATCACTATCAATAAGCCTTTACTTACGTTTCATGTTCCATTCCTCGAGGAATGGCATCCTCTCAGCAGGAATCAGGTCGGAGGTCCTAATTCAGACGAACCGGCTCATCTATCCTCGATCCTTGTCCTCATCAATGGTGGAGAAGAGAGATTTCGAGGACCGGCATTGCAGCTTTATCAGGCCACATTGATAAAGGCGAGGAATGTATAGCCTGATCAGATGGTCGAGGGTAAAAGACATCCCTTCGACCTGGCTTAAGAAATATCTGATCAAATTGACGATTCGCCAGAATGAGGGGTAGATCTGACCAAGTGTCACTTGGTATTGTTGGAAAAAATCAAGAATGACTGGGTCTATGGGACCTAGAGCAGGATCTACGGGACCCAACGTAAATGGATATGTACACACGCTCAGGTACCCTGCTTTGTAAGTAGTAATGTCCTCATCAGAGGAAGGGACCACCACATCTTTTTTCTCCCAATTGCAATCTATTTTCACCTGCTTGAGTTCGGCTTCGGTTATCAAACTAATATACCGGGACATGGGTTCACATCAACCCGGGACTGAGGCAGGTTTATCGATTTTGAAATCGGAAGTTATTTCGCACGGCACGGCAATACACTCCTCGATACAAGGTGGAACCACCATTTTACTTCTAGACGGCCATGATGACGAAGAGGCTTTCTCTTTCTGAGGAATAGTCGTAGACATTTTGGCCATTGTTATTGAGAAATTCAAAAGAAAAGAAGAAGTTGGTGATGGAATAAGAACAATTTGAGAGAAGGGTAAGCTCAGAGTAATTGAGGAAGATAATGAGAATTTAAGAACGCTTTGAGAAGTAAAGTTTGAAAATTTGAGGAGATGGATTATTTATAAAGGTCTCTTAAGCGTATTGGGGAAGCCAAACAGCCGACCATCATCCGCCTACAATTAATGGCCTTGGGGAACTGTGCAGACCCCACCTTTCAATCACATCACTCACTGACGTCACAAGGTTGACATCATGGTTGAGGCATCGAAGGGACGGGAATCAAATCATTTATTATCATTTTACTCTAAGAAACGCAGAGACTATCTGTATACGGTCAAAACCATATGACCCCGATTTTGTAGGCTCGAGAGGTCGCATCGAGGGGCAGAAGTTCTATAGAGACCTATCTCGGGCTCGAAGGAAGAATAAGAGGCTCGAAGACCTAAGTGCTCGAGGAACATCGGAGCCAAGTACGATCGATTCAAAAACAATATCGTTATGAGTTTGTTACAAAAGGATAAGATTCTTGCCACGTCCCCAAGATCATGGCGTAAATTCCGGAATAGATTTGTACGAATTAGTACAAATCTGTACTAGGTGGTTATATAGCTGTCCCAATAAGATTCTTTACTGTAAATAGAAATATACCATATTTAGGGTTCCTCTCATATATAAAAAGAACCCCAATCATTTGTAAGAACAATCTAATCATTGACAAAGAATATATACATTTACTTTTTTGCTCATCTCTCAAAAATTGTCCTTTAGATTTATTACGTTCTCTTTATTTATTTCTACTGTTCATTGAGGTCCTTCTCGAGGTCACCTTGGGGCTCGAGGAAGAGGCTTGTTCATATACTGGTTTGATCTAATTTTCTTACTCAACTCACATACTTACTTTTCTTGTTAAAGTAATTAGTATTGGATTAAATCACATGTCTTTAAAATCTCATTATAAATTTAAACTGTTACTCAGTTTTTAGGGTAAACACTAAGTTTTGACTTATTTTGAGAATTTCTGAGAGATTCTCTAAAATAAATCCAAACCTTTCCAAAATTAAGGAGAATTAGCAGGAAGGCGTATGACTCATCACACACTAATTGCCTTTTGGGCGCAAAGGGATCGTTTACAACTTGTTTGGATGGTTGTTACGTATCATTTCATAATGTATCGTATTGTATTGTAATGTATCGTTTGATAAATACAATATTTGGATAGATTGTATCGTTTGCCATCGTTTCAAGATATCACGCACTAGCAATATGAAGAATAAACTTGCAATATTATAAAGAAAAATTATGATACAGGGTAAAATTATTATATAAAATGGTAGGGTAAATGATAAAATAAAATTATTTAATAATAATGAAGGGTGATATTTAGAGAAAAAGACAAGGTACGACGTGGCCACACCAAATCGGTCGTTACATAAAGCGGCACATTTCGTCGTTATGCAACGACGAATTTAACCATACAATACAATAAAATTTAAGTAACAATCAAAACAAACATCGTATTTAAAGTAAAAATACGATAAAATACAATGGGTAACAACTAGGGGTGTACATGGACCGGATTGGTTCGATTTTTATCAAAACGAAACCAAACCAAACCAACTATACCGGTTTGGATTGGTTCGGTTTTGTCGGGTTTTCGGATTTTTGTTACTTAAATATTATTTCAATCTTACTTTGTTAAATATTTGATAAGTAAATATATATTTACTACAAATATAAAATATTGACAAACATATTATCGATAAAAATATTCTTATGGGAGAATTTATTAGTAACACATAATAGTTATTTTTTTAGTCGTATGACAAATTTTTCATTGATGTACACTTTGAGGTTAACAAAATTTAGTAATTAAACATAAAAATCAATATGATACCTAAATATTAATAATCACTTCACATTTGAAAAATGTATAAGAATTTAATAGATTTTAACATATGATATGAATATATGGAAGAACAAAGAGATTAACGCATTTCAGTAACACTTGATAAGAAAGTGATCATACAACCCATTATTTATGGTTAATAAATATGGAGCACTTCATATTTTATTAAATATTATATCCCTTAAGAGAATTTCAAATATTTCTAGATATTTTTTAAAGTAAATTCTATATAAAATCTTAAAATTATATATATAAATTATATATTTATATGTCGGGTTGGTTCGGATTTTTTTACTCAATACCAAACCAAACCAGTCGGGTTTTTAAATCGGTTTGGTTTAACTTTTCAGTTTGGTTTGTACACCTCTAGTAACAACCATCCGAACAAGATGTTAATTGAAAATAAGTTATCCCGGGATTAATTGTCGGAGAATAGTTATTCTGAAATTAGTTATTCCACCCTTCCATAAGAATAAATAACTAATTTCGGAAGTAATTATACTGCAATTTTATCTCAATCAAATATAAAATAAACTAATTTCAAATTTAATCCCGGATTAATTATCCGAAAACGATCCCTAAGAGTCTTTCCAGATCTGAACATCTACAAGTAAAAATGTAGCAGCTGCTACGATGACCAAGAACGTAAAGAAAGAAAAAGACAAAATTAAACGGAAAAAGAGGTAATTTTTATTTCAGATAAATTCTCCAGCACACTGAGCCTACTATGTATACTACGTTGGACAGCTGTCATCTCAGAATATTACCTAACAACTCCATATAGCGGATTACACGTGTTCTATTGACTATATAGCCCCCAGACTTACTCAGCTAACATAAAGTGCTTTTTATGAAAATGATTATAACTAAAAGACTAGTATTAGCTAATGTTTGGCCCAATTTAACCACTCCGACCCAAAGGTTATGGATGCAATTCGTAACATTCCATCATTCTTCCAGAAAAGGCTTCCGTCTCCTTAACGATCAAATTCTGGGAACTATGAAGTAATAAATGCATAGTCCTCCCAGGTGGCCTCTTCCTTAAAAAAGTTCGCCCACTGCACCAAGACCTCCACTGCTGCTTTATTACCCTTTTTCACCATTCTACGTTCCAATATTGCGACAGGTTCAGTTAAATTTTTCATTCATCATTACAGTGGGGAGGGTCTTGAGATGGAAAAACTCAGGAACCAACTTTTTTCTTCAATTGTGAAACATGAAAAATTGGGTATATTTTGGAATCCACTAGCAGTTCTAGCTCAAATGTCACCACACTGATCCTTCGAAGCACCTTGTAGGGACAAAAATACTTGGCTTCTAGTTTCAAGTTTCTTCTAACGGCTACTGAAATTTGGCGATAAGGTTGCAATTTGAGGAAAATCATGTCGCCCACCTCGAAGGACCTGTCACTCCTTTTTTTATCAGCAAATTATTTTATCCTATTTTGGGCCTTTTGTAAATTATCCTGCAGAATTTTGCTCATAAGTTGTCTCTCACGAAGTAGCTTGGTCTGGGCTACCAACTCAAAGGTTGGTTGAGGTGGATCATACCCATAGAGGTCCTTGAAGGGCGACATCCCAATAATTGAGTGATGGGTTGTGTTATACCAGAATTCGACTAGAGGAATCTATTTACTTCATTCCTTGGGCTTGTGACCCGTCATGCATCTTAAGTAGGTCTCTAAACACATGTTCAACCTCTCTGTTTGGCCATCAGTTTGTGGATGGTAAGCTTTGCTTAATTTCTGTTGAATCTGCAAACCTTTTAGTAATTCTTTCCAAAAGTTGCTGATGAAAATGGTGTCCCTATCCGATACCACTGAACAGGGTGCACCATGGAGCTTGAACACGTTATCCAAAAACTTTTTGTGCTACTTGGGTGGCATTGTAAGGATGAGACAAAGTTAGGAAATGGGCATACTTAGTATATTTATCAACTATCACTAGTATGGTGTCCTTGCCCTAAGACTTAGGAAGTCCATCAATTAAGTCCATTGTCACATGTTCCCATGCCTTGGCTGTGTTGGTAAGATCCTAGAATGACCCCCTCCCCCAAGGAATAGCATGCATCTCCTGTATTAACCTCTTTCGGAGGTCTCCATGACTGCCTACACAAACTTGACCATCCTTGCGCAAGATCCCATGTTGAAAAGAAGTATTTGGGACTGATGAATGATCAATACTGAGTTTCACTACTAGTTGTTGTACCTCTTGGTCATTTCATAACTTCCCATGATTTCTTGAGCCTATCGTGGTTGAACGACTGAGATTCCATGGCAATCGCCTGTCAATTCCTTCTTGCGTGAAAGAGCATCTGCCACAACAATTTTAGTAACCTGCCTGTTCTGAATTTCATAATCCAACCCCTTTAGCTTCATGATTCCCTTATGTTTTAGCATTGTAGTCACTCATTGATCTCGCAAGAACTTTAAACTGAAGTGATCTGTGCGTATGAGGAATTTATTAGGCTGCAAGTAGTGTCTCCATTTGTCTACTGCTACCAAAAGTGCGACCAGTTCTTTTTCATATGTGGAAAGGCCCAAGTGTTTTGGGATTAATGCTTGACTCAAGAATGCCAAAGCCATTCCATTTTGCATTAGAACTGCACCTACACCATAACCACTGGCATCCACTTCTACCATGAAGGGAATGGAAAAATCTGGTAAGCCCAAAACAGGGGCCTTGACCATAGTTTTCTTAAGTTCATCAAAAGCCTGCGATGCTGAATCATTCCACTGGAAGCATCCCTTTTTTAACAGTTATGTCAAGGGCCTATTGATTATCGTGTATTCTCGAGCACAGGATAGGTAATTGAGAGATAGAGCTAGCCTATTCATTATGGGAAATCAATGCTCCGGGCCAAATAGAGCTTACCTACGACATATTTTTGATAAAACGCCTATAATAACCAGTTAGGCCTAGGAATCCTCTCAGGCCTTTAATATTCATAGGTTGTGGCCAAGATAGCATTGCCTCCACCTTGGTAACATCGGTACTTACTCCCTCACCCGATATGACATGGCCTAAATACTCCACCTGTGTTTGAAAAATTATATTTTTATTGCTCGGCAAACAACCTGTTTTGCTGCAATAGGTCAAACACTTTTCTGGCAGTAAGTGTGCTGACAACATACGTTGCCCCATTTTGAGGAACTTTTCAATCTTCTTCATATCTTTTGTGGAAGCCTCTGATGATGAACTAAAAAATGATGCAGAAGATATTGTACAGGAGGAACAAGGTGGGGTACCATTAAATGTAGTGATGGGATTCAGTCACTCTCCTAACACTATCAGGATTGCTGGTTGGGCCAAGAAACAACAAGTTTTGGTTTTGATTGACAGTGAATCGACTCACAGTTTAATTGACCCACAAGTCATCAAACGACTCAATCTCAAAGTCCTTTCGTAGACCCATGAGAGTCAGAATAGCCAATGGGAAAATTATGCCATGTTCTCACAGCTATCCTGGTTTTACTTGGACCATGGGAGAGGAAGTTTTCAGTTTCAATTTGGGTTTACTAAGAGCTGGGGACAATGATATCATTTGGAGAATGGATTGGGTGAACACTATGTCATTAGTTGTGTTACACACTCGGCCACACATCATTTATTTCTTTAGGGAAAATAAGCTACTTACATTGGTGATTTGTGAGGAGATGGGTCCAATTGAGTGCAAAGAAATAAAGGAGAAAGTGTGGTAAGGGTCCTGTAGAGAGGAAATTTTGGTTTGAAGAAATTAGAATTTGGGATGGGTGCTTTGGAATGTAAGATGAGTTATTGATCATTAATGGATGGCGTGATCCTGCCATTGGCGTCTCTGCCACGGGGTTGGGAATATAGGTGCCAAAGGTTAAAGGGCTCATCGTTGATGATGTGTGTGAAGGTGTGAAGGGTCTACTGTGGCAGATAGTGAAAAAAAAAGTATGGTCGAGCCAATGGAGGTTGGTATGGTGGAGCTCAAAACAGAGCTATAAGTATGGGGAAAATGGGGATACATAGGAGGTAAGGCTAGGGTTCCACTCACCGAAGGTCCAGATCCATAATGAGGTGCTTGAGGTGAGAAAGAGCTAAGGGTCCTCCTTGACTGGTGTTGAAGAGTTTAGGAGTTACCGCTGACGACGAGGAGTAAACGGGGGTTGTGGGTGACGACTCCGGTCGGTATACACCATGCACTGATGATTGACCCATTTCGGAATAACCGCTCCCTTCAGCCATGGCTAGGCGTGTATCTTCTTTCCGCTGCAAATCCAACATCCAGCCGTTCATCTGTTCCATACGTTTAACCGAGCTTTTCATGAACGTTTGTATTTGGAGTTCAAGGTTGGAGGAGCCATCTCCCTGGCTTCCACCGTCACTGGTACGCGGGGGATCCACCATTGATGCCCAGAGAAATGCTCTGATACCATATTGAAGCAGCTGCTACGATGACCAAAAACATAAAGAAAGAAAAAAGACAAAATTAAACGGAAAAAAAGGTAATTTTCATTTCAGATAAATTCTCCAGTACACTGAGCCTACAATGTATACTACGTTGGATAGCTGTCATCTCAGAATATTACCTAAGAACTCCATATAGGGGATTACACGTGTCCTGTTGATTTTATAGCCCCCAGACTTATTCAGCTAACATAAAGTGCTATTTATGAAAATCATTATAACTAAAAGACTAGTATTAGCTAATGTTTAGCCCAATTTAACCACTCCGGCCCAAAGGTTACGAATGCAATTCATTTGGCTAAAAAAAGTCCAAATCTTTTCATACTATTGGTAGCTATCTTGACAGTGAGTTCTTATTCCTTTTATCTTCTTTTTTCCCCGATTTTTCTTTGTATTTTTGTTACCCTTTGGAAATTTTACTCTTATACTCCCTCCGTTTCAATTTATCAATTTATGTAAATTCATTTGATTGGGTATGGAGTTTAAGAAAACAGAGAAACTTTTAAGCTTATGGTGTAAAATGAAATATTTTATGTGGCTATAAATTATTAAAGGGTCATTATTTTGGTACGGACTAAAAAAAAAACAAATTTACGTAAATTAAAACGGAGATAGTATATTTTTTCCATTGATTCTTATGATTCTTTGTTAATAAAGTTTCAGTCTTTATTAAGTTCATAATGTATGATGCTCCGCCACCGACTGCCAGTAGTAAGTCTCTCCCTTAAGACTTTTCTTTTCCTTAAATTTTCATTAAAACCTAATGTAATATTCCCTTTATATATGAATTACATTCAAATATTCCGATTTTCAGTTCTAGACTCTTTGGTGGTTTGCTTTAAAAAAAATTCACCCTTCTGTTGTTTGCTTTAGTAAGTATAAAAACAAAAATAAATAAATAAAGAATTTACTTAACAGACAGACAAAAGCAAAGGGTACCATGAGCATCTAATCTTAGATCAAGGAAAAATGATATCTATACTTTCAATGAGTTAACAAAATTTTATGATGATTGAAAGATGAGGGAGGTGGATTGGAAACAGAAGAAAGAAATAAAAAAGATAAACCATCTTTAAAGAGTTTGACCTTTAATTAATTATGACTTGGGTTGTACTTTTATTTTGTAAGAAAGTGTTCCTAATTCTTGTTAAATGATATGGAAAAATTCCTGTCTTTGTTGCTATATTCGATTTAGTTTTCTAATTATTCTTGCTATCAGGGTTTCTCTCACCTTTTTTAACCGAGGGTCTATCGAAAAATGTCCTCCCAGAATAGGGGTAAGGCTGCGTACATCATACCCTTCCCAGACCCCATTCGTAGGATTATATTGGATGGTTGTTGTTGTAGCTACATATATCCATACAAAAACTAAACTTTTTCATCGTATATATGAACTCGATTTGGTAACAGTTAAAGTTGATCCAAGAGAAAGAATATCAACAGCTGACACTAGTTTTCATACTAGATGAAGAGAGGAGATATTGGATTTTAAAAGGGTCTTGTCAACCATTTGATCATCAAATTTCTAAAACACTCTAGGAGGGAGAATGCGTCAATTAAATTCAGGCTTATTTAGTGGTTCATTTTCTAGATGATTGGGGTACAGTGTGAAGAAAGATTATATATTATATTTTTTCAAAAATAAAATTGTTCATGGAAGTGTAGAATGATTTTGAGGTTGGGAATAAGATTCTCAAAAGATTGTATTTGCATGTTGGTGAAATTAGTAGTGTGTGGCCATCATAAATGTTTAAACAAGATGCTAGATTTTTTAAATCATCATCAATTAATTCAAATTATTTTTGACAAGCATTTTGAGAGGTTAGAAAGTGAGTATTTGATACGTTCAGAAGTCTCAATTAATATGACAAAACTTCTCTTATATCACGGATTGCTTTTTCAGGATCATGGCAAATGTGAATCTTAAACAAATCAAGGTCTCTTTCTAAAAATTTTGCGACGACACAAGGACATGCATTTGGTTTTTGAAAAGTGATATTAGAAAATGCTCTATAAAATGATATTTTAACTTGACATATGATCGAAAAAGATATTATTATTGCTTATGCAAAAGAAACCTCGAACAGTAAATGAAAGAATATGGGTGTTATGGGATACAAGTTACTACTCAATCAAGTTAATCAAGGCATTGTACTGTTAAAGACATCAGGAAGGACCAAGAGTATGCAGTATCAATAGTCTATGGCTTTAACGCAGTAGAACAAAGGAAGTAGTTATGGGAAAGCCTGATAGAGATAGAACAAATGACATCCATACCATGGATGATTGGGGGAGATTTTAATGTTGTCTTACAATTGCAAGATAGGATACATGGAAATCCAATTACTATGGCTGAAACTCAAGACTTCAGCAAGTGTATACAAGACTTAAGACTTAGTGAACTGGCTTGGGAAGGTGAGTACTACACATGGTCTAATAAGCAAGATGGTTGTGACAGGATATGAAGCAGAATTGACAGGATTTTTGGAAATTATGAATGGATGATGCAATTGGGGCATATTTCTACTGTATATGAGATGCCTTTCATTTCTAACCATGCACCTATGAGCTTAACTTTCATTGATAACCAAAGAAGCAGGAAAACTCCAAGTCAAATTCTTTAATGTTTGCGCAGATCATGAGAGATTCTTAACTGATGTTCAACAAGTTTGGCAACAAAGATTTCACAGGAAGAATATACAAGATGTGCGGGTGAAACTCAAAACATTAAGACCAGTACTGAGAAAGCTTAATGTTAAGGAATTCAAGTTCATTAGACAGAAGATAGAGATAGCTAGAATTGAACTTGAAAAGGTTCAAAGAAGCATTGATACAAACTGTTCTGTTGAGCTACTGCTGAAGGAGCTGGTTCAAAATCTGAAAAAATAGGATATGATTGAAGAGGGAGCTTTGAAACAAAAAGCCATAGCAAAGTGGATAAAGTTAGGTGATTCCAATACTAAGTACTTCTCAGTTGTCATGAAAGAAAGGAGCCAAAGGAACCAAATACTAGAGCTGAATTTTGTCAGTGGTAACAGACTAACTGACTCAGAAAGCATCAAAAGGGAGATAGTAGAATTCTATAAGTCACTGATGGGCTCTGCTGCCCAATCACTTCCTGATATAGATAAAATGGTTCTGCGCAATGGACCTAAACTTAATCAACAGCAAATGATTGATCTATGTAAATATGTGACTCCATAAGAAATTTATGAGGGACTGTGTTCTATTGGTGATGACAAGGCACCTGGTGTTGATGGGTATAATGCATACTTATTTAAGAAAGCTTGGCCAATTATCATAGATAAAGTCACTGAAGTTGTACTGGAGTTCTTTTCACTGGGAAATTGTATAGAGTTATAAATTGCACAGCCATCACCTTGGTTCCTAAGGTTCCTAAGCCTAAAACTGTAAAAGAGTTCAGACCTATTGCATGTTGCACTGTGATATACAAAATGATATCTAAGATTTTGGCAGTAAGGATACAAGGCATCATTAGGTCAATCATCAATGAAGCTCAAGAAGGGTTTATACCTGGAAGAAAGATTGCAGATAACATACTACTGTCACATGAGTTGGTGAAGGCTTACTCTAGGAAGAATATTTCTCCCAGATGTATGATAAAGATGGATTTACAGAAAGCTTATGATTCTATTGAATGGCCATATATGAAACAAGTTTTGGAAGAACTGGGATTTCCTCAGTTATTCACATCTTGGTTTATGGAGTGTATACAGACAGTTAACAATTCTATTATTTTTAATGATGAGCCAACAAAATAATTCAATGCTGCTAAGGGATTGAGATAGGGTGATCCTATGTCATCTTTTTTGTTTGCTATAGCAATGGAGCACTTGAGTAGGAACCTGCCTAGCCTTAAGATGGTGAAAGAGTTTAAATATCACCCTAGATGTGCCAAGCTAGGGATCACTCATCTAAGTTTTGCTGATGACTTGTTGTTATTTGCCAGAGGAGATCTGAAGTCAATTCAAGCAATGAAACAGAAATTTTATCAGTTCACTCAGGTTTCTGGGCTCCAAGCAAACCTCAACAAGAGTGAAGCATATTTTGGAGGGGTTCCTACAGAAGATAGACAACAAATCCTTCAGCTTTTGGGCCTTTCTACTGGAGAACTTCCCTTCAAATATCTAGGTGTGCCTTTGTCTACTAAGAAACTAAGTGTACTTCAATGGCAGCCCCTTATTGATAAAATGACTGCAAATATTACTTCATGGACTGCAAAGACCTTGTCATATGCAGGGAGAGTACAGTTAGTTTAAAGTGTATTGTTTGATATACAGGCTTTCTGGGCACAGTTGTTTATATTCCCAACAAAAGTGATAAAGATTGTGGAGGGACTATGTAGATCCTATATATGGTCGAGAGCAAATGAAATCAAGGATTTGTTGGCCTGGGACAGAGTATGTCTACCTAAAGTTGGAGGTGGGACAGAGTATATCACCAATTTGAAGTTATGGAACAACGCATCCATTGTTAAGAGCTGTTGGGACTTAGCACATAAACAAGACAAGCTATAGATCCGATGGATTCATACATATTACATTAAGAACCAACAGATGAACACAATGCTAATACCACAGCAAGCTTGTTGGATGGTGAGGAAAGTGATTGAGGCAAAGGAGATACTGGAAGCTATCCAATTTGTACAACATCACAACAGAAGCTTGATCAGACAAATATACCTGCACTTACTTGGTGATTACAGCAAGGTGGAATAGAAAAGCTTGATGTTTAATAATGCAGCAAGACCAAAAGCAAAATTCACAATGTGACTTATGATGCATGGGAGATTGATGACATGTGACAGATTGAACAAATGGAAGATTAATGTTGATACATAGTGTGTAATGTGCAGAAGACAAGTGGAAACCAAAGATCATCTATTCATGCAGTAAATATACTAAGCAATCTGGAGTAAAATGTGCGACTGGATGCAAAAGCAGTACATGGGATTTATTGACTGGCAACAGTTCCTATACTGGACAGTAAAGTGTGATAAAGGGAAATCACAACAAGCACAGATCTTTAAAGTGGTCTATGAAGAAGTTTCTTATCAAGTTTGGATTGAAAGGAACGGGCGTATTTTTGAACAAAAAAATAGAGTATGGGAGCAGATTGCAAAGGAAATAGCTTATGTTGTTAGTGTTCGAGTAACTCCTAGGAACAAGTCTTTTGTGTATAGCTTATGTTTCTAGGAAGTAGAGTATGAAATGTCCATAGATTGATAGCAAGTTGTGTTAGCTTTGCTAAGGTTTTGTAATTGCTACTTGGTCATTAATAAAATTAGTTAGTTACCAAAAAAAAAAAAAAAACCTCGAAAGTTGTAATTGAAGACTTGAATGAAGATTATTTTGGAATATTAGTTAATGAATTCAAAGATATCTCACACAAAGAATAAATGGCTCTTGTTTTGTAGTACGTTGACAACAAAGGTGAAGTGATCGAGTCATTTGTTAGTCATGTCCATGTTCGCATGGTTTTTAAAAGAAGAAATCTATTCTTTTCTTTGTGATCATTCACTAATTCCAACCAAAATTCGTGGACAAAGTTATGATAGAGCTGATAAAATAAAGGCAGAGATAAATGATCTTACGACATTGATTATGCAAGATAGTTCATCTACATATTACATTCATTGTTTTACTCATCAAAATAGTTCATTTACATGAATGTTCTAACCCAAATGATTGAACGCAAATCAAAGTCAAGGGATATGTTGCGTAATCAAAGTCTAGAGACCATTTATCTCTCTTTTTATTTTACTAGCTCCATCATAAACTTGTCTACGTATTTTGGATGAAAGTAAAAAAGAGATTGCTTTCTTTAATGACTATGCTGATGTATCATTAACATGGACAAGACCAATAAATGACTATCACCTCACCTTACTTATCAACATACCGTAAAATAAGAGTCATTTGTTCTTTGTGTGAGATATTTTTAGACTCATCAAACTAATATTTTAAAGTAATCTTCAGTTATAGCTTTCAATGTTCTTTTTGGTCAAGCATTAACAATATACTTTTTGGGCCACAAAGCAAGTCAAAGTATCATTTTGTGGAGCATCCTCTAATATCACTTTTCATATATGAGGATACATGTATGGCATCACAAAAATACTGAAAAAAGGCCTTGATTTGTTGAAGATTGGCTTTCGTCATAACCCTGAAAAGGCAATCCATAAGAGAAGTCTTTCCACATAAATTGAGGCTTCTATACGCATCTGATACTCACGTTTTAAATTCTTGGCATGTTTGTCGAAAACAATTTGAATTGAATAATGAAAAATTGACAAACCTAGCATCTTGTTGAAACATGTGTGATGGATGCTAAGAACTTCCAACATGTAAAAGCAAACTTTTGAGATCCTTTCCAAGCCCTAAAATCACTTTTTGTATAAAATTCATCCGCATTTTCATGAAAGAATTCATTTTTTTAAAATGGACAATATGCAACATCTTTCTCCACATAATACTCCAACCATCAAGAAAATGAACCAACCTCAAGTAAATTTTCTCATTCTTCCTCTTATAGAAGTTCTAGGAACTTTAAGGTTGACAACACCCTTTTTGAATGTAGTATTTCCTCACTTCATCTTGTATATATCCAAGTGCTATAGTCAATAATTGATATTCTTTCTCCTCAATCAGCTTTAAGTCATTCCAAATCGAGCCCATCTATAAGATAGGCATTCATATGAATTTTTTATGTTATAGTTCGAAAGTTTACCAACTTAATTCACAAGATCAAGAATACTTTCCTACAAAACAAAAGTTCAACACAATTCATTATTAATTGAAGGTCAGGCTCTTTAAATCATAACTAATTTAATGGAAGGTCAACTCATTATTTCTTTCTTTTGTCTCCAAACTGCCTCTATCTCTCCATCAGCATAAAATTTTCTTAATTCATTAGAAGTATAGATATCATATTTCTCTTGATCTAACTTCTAGAAGTGAAGGATCATGTTACTCTTGTTTTTGTTAAGTAAATTATTATTTATGTTTTTAGATTTATTGAAGCATACGAAAAAAATGAGGAGAGAGACTTATTGATGGCGGTAATTAAATAGAGACAAACTAGCTGGACAAGGCGCAGCAGGCAGCAGCACGGTGATGACATTACAGTAAGTGGCTAAAACTTTAAGATTATCTCACGTGGACATAAAGTTCATATTGGAGTTTAGTTGCTAAGATTATTATAGGGACTAATCGAAAAGAATATTTAATTGTTGGAAGCATGATGTCTGCAATTTATAATGAACTTTCATACTTGAAACTATGTAGAAGTTTCTTGTTATAGGGCTTTTAATTACACTACTTAATCAGTAGGGATAATAATGGGCACAAAATATGGTTTGTTTCATGCTTGAAACTCATGAATGGTGCGGGAATACTTAATAATTTGCATTATGTTACTTGTATTGAATGATCTCCATTCCTTTTAGACTTTCAATATGCTTTACATATTTAATATCTAATCCAGATATACATGTGTTATAACGCTCTACTTTGTCTAATTCTGTTTCTAATGTCAACTATGTGTCATCAGGCTCAAAAAGCAGAAAGGGAGGCCACAGATCTTAAAGGTTCAATGAGAAAGAGGATGGAATTCCTGGATATGGACTAAGATTTCTTGTTACTCATATATGGTTGATAATAGGCTAGATTTATGTAGTTTAGCAACCATTTATGCCTTAACTTTACTAAGCTTCACTGTTCTAGGAAGGTTAAATGACGAAAAAATGGCTCTAATTGTGAATTTTATGTTTTGCAGGAGCAACTCGTGATTATGAGGACATAGGACAGTGTTTGGAGCAAAATTAACGCAAGGAAAGCCCCTCGGAGCGGAGTGTGTGTGAAAGAAGAAAGAAAAGAAGAGATAAATAGATGATCCACTCTAGCGTGGCCAAGCGCGGCTGTAGCGTGGCCAAGCGCGGCCGTAGCGCGGCCACGCTAGAGCAGAAGAACCTGCGCAGTTTGAAACGCGATTAGCGCGGCCCAAGCGCGGTCTTAGCGCGGCCGCGCTAGTCCAGGAAACAGCGACAGATTGAAACGCAATTAGCGTGGCCCATGCGCGGTTCGAGCGCGGCCGCGCAAGTTAATCCGAAGGCCGGTAATTTTAGGGGTAAACTTGGAAGTTTGGGGGCAATTCCACTTAAACTACAAGAGGTCCAGATCGCCCAAAAAGAGGAGATCAAGGTTTTTATAGTTTTGTTCAAGGCAAGAAGAGGCAAGAGGCAAGGAGGAAAATTCGGCACCGAGTTCTACCTTTCTTCCTTGTGTTTTTATCATTCATGATGAATTTCGCTATTGTTATTATGAAAATAATTATGAGTAGCTAATTTATTTAATCTAGGGTTTTGATGGAACCTGTTGAAGGATTAACTTCGTCTTGTGTTAATACAGTTTGCCCAGTTTAATTTCTATTTGTTCAACTACGTTTTAGTTGTAGTTAATTAAAGGGCCCTCAATTAGCTGTGCCTATTTAGTATGTATTACTCGGGAGAGAGTGCATATTTAGGTACTTGTTGAACATCACCACTCCCAAAGTATATGAGGAATCAATAATCGAGGGTTTAAAGGTGAAATTAGGGATAACGAAACTTTGGGTGCGATCTAAGTGAGCTGTAATAAAAGTCAGCTCGCGTAACTCGGGAGAGTGCATCTAGTAAATTGTCGTAATTACTCGGGAGAGATTTACGATAGTAAGAGTGCTCATGATCGATAGAGAAGATTAGGCAAATCTATATGACACAAAACAGGAAGGGATTCCATCAATAGGGGAAATCACAACCTTAGACCCTTCTCTTATTTGTTTACAACTCAGTCTTAGTTAGCTCTTAGTTTGATTAATCTTATTCCGTCATAGTTAGTAGAAATATCACCAATTATTATTCAAAACATCTGGGAAGTTGATTACGGAGAATTTAGTGAGTTTGGTAAAAGTAATTGATAGGTTAATTTCTTATGGGATTCGACTTTGGGCTAAATACCCGAATTATATTTGCAACGATCGCTTAGTCCTTTTTATAAGGCATAGTTGGGCGTGATCAAATTTTGGCGCCGTTGCCGGGGAATTAACGGTGTTATCAATTACAGTTGAAAGAAATACAAAAATTCTTAGTGTAATCAATTTTCTTCCTTTTCAATCCGTATATAGAAATTTTAATGTTTGCTAACTTGGTTGTACAGGTGCATGCCTAGAAAATCATCGAGAACTGGTGAAGTGTTTGAAGCATTATCAGAGCCCGAGAAAGTTTTCAAGGCCTTGAATCGGGCCAACCGGAAAAGCAAACAACAACAATCAACTGAACAACCTGAACCAGACATGACAGAGCTGGTGAACAACAGAAACAATAATGGGGATAACGTGGTAGACTCAGGTGCACAGCCAGAGGCTGCCCTATATGACTGGGCACAACCCATAGCAGAGAATTTGGCCACAGCGATAGTAGTCCCGCAAATACAGGCTGAATCTTTTCAAATCACAAACAACATAATGCACTTGTTGCAAAACAAGGGACTATTTTGGGGGTCATACATTGAAGATCCTCAATAGCACTTGAAGAATTTCCTGTCAATCTGCAAAACTCAAAGGCAGCCCAATGTGACTCAGGAAGCAATAAAGTTGTTGTTGTTTCCATTCACAGTGACAGGAGCAGCCCAGACTTGGCTAAATTCACTCCCTATCAATTCCATCAATACATGGGAGGAGTTAGTCAAACAATTTGTGAACAAGTTTCATCCACCCAACAAGACTGCTCAACAAATTGATGAAATTTTGAGCTTCAGACAGAAACCAACGGAAACATTGCAAGAAACATGGGAATGATTCAAAGGGATGTTGGTTATATGTCCGCACCACTGTATTCTAGAGCAGATGTTGGGGCAGCGGTTTTACATGGGTCTGGCAGATAGCGTGAAGGCTAATGTTGATGCTTCAGCTGGTGGAGAATTCTTGAGCAAATCATGGAGAGAAAGCCAGATCCTGCTTGACAAGATGGCAAAGAATTCAGGGTGGACAACCAGGAATGCACCCATATCCAGTAGTTCACTTAGTGGCCTTAGATTCAGCCAACACTCTTGCTGAAAATATGGCCACCTTAATGACACAAATGAGCATACTCACCAAAAAGGTGGAAGAGTCAGGGCAGAAGCAGCAGGTGCACATTGTAGATATAACCAATGGGGGTTTATGCACATCTTGCATTAGTCAGCCAACTGGTAGCCAATGAAATGCTGAAAGCGATCACCATCACTACCCTGAGAACATGAATTGTGTGTCTAATTATGGGGGCCAGAGACAGGGTGGTCAGAATTGGGGCCAGTAGAATTAGCCATACATGCCAGTCCAGCCGCAACACAATAATGAAAATATGGGAGCTATGCGACCTCACGGTAATGTGGCGCCCTACCAAAGGCCACTGGGATACAACAACCAAAATCAGCAGCAGGGTTATCATCCTCCTCAGCAGCAACATGGTGGGAGACAGGAAGATGAGTTTGCTAAACTCGAGGCAATGATGCAGCAGGTTATTGGGTCAAATGCAAAAATGACTGAAAGAGTAGATGCACATGAGTCAGCCGTAAAGAACATTGAAGTGCAATTGGGTCAGATTTTGATGTCATTGAATAATCGTCCTCATGGGACATTACCTGCAGACACTCAGGTAAATCCAAAATATCAAGGCCCAAAGCAGTTGATGGCAGTGAGTCTACGTAACGGCAGAGACCTAGACTTGGAGCAATAGAGGGCTCGAGAAAGCAGCCAAGCTGAGACACTTGTATCAGTGCCCGTTGAGCTAGATGATTCAGCAGGACTGACAGAGGTGACAGTGCAGCCTGCCAAGAAAGAAACCAACACACAGATGGAGGCTGAGAAAGAAACTGAGACAGTCCAGGAGCCAGTAGTAGAGGTAGTGTCTGACAAAGAGAAAACCCAAATAATTGGGAAGAAGAGACCTCCGGGACCATTCCCACAGAGGCTGGCCAAGTACCAGAAAGATGAGCAATACAGGAAATTCTTGGAGATGTTGAAATAGATTCAGGTAAATATTCCATTGATTGATGCTTTGAAGGAGATGCCTGGTTATGCAAAAATGATGAAGGACTTGATGTCCTGAAAATTCGACTTCCAAGACTTGGTCACAGTGACTCTAACTCAGACCTGCAGTGTTGTGGTGACTAGACCAGTTGCTGAAAAGTTGTCCGATCCAGGGAGTTTTACAATTCTTTGCACCATTGGTAACTTTGCCTTTGCCAAGGCACTCTGTGATTTGGGGGCTAGCATTAATCTTATGCCCCTGGCTATCTATAAGAGGTTGGGTATTGGAAGAGCTAGACCGACGTCTATGTTATTGCAACTGGATGACAGAACTGTGAAAAGACCCTCAGGTATTCTGGATGACGTGTTGGTGCAGGTAGGGAAATTTGTGTTCCCTGCAAATTTTGTAATTCTTGACTGTAAGGTGGATGAAGAAATTCCCATAATTTTGGGAAGGCCGTTCTTGGGCACAGGGCGAGCTCTCATTGATTGTGAAACTAGAGAGCTCAAGATGAGGTTGAACGATGAGGAGATAACATTCAACGTGCAGAAATCTATGAGGCGAACAAGTGAAGTCGCCAATTGTTCTCTTATTGATGTCGTGGATGCAATCCTGGAAGAAGATGATGAGACCTTGACTATCGAGGATCCTCTTGCTGCATGTCTTATGAATTTAGATGAGGCGAATAGGGAAGAATTGGCATAATGGGTGCTGGCTCTTGAGGGCAAAGGCTTTTGGAATATATCACTTGAATTTGAGCCCCTGCACTTAAAAAAAAGAGAAACCCCTCCAGCCAAGCCATCCATAGAAGAACCACCAAAGCTGGAGTCGAAGCCACTGTCCGCCCATCTCAGGTATTCATTCCTAGGACGTAACTCCACATTACATGTTATTATGTCATCTAGTTTGTTAGATATGCAGGCACAACAACTTTTGCAGGTACTCACAGAGTGAAAGACTACCATTGGGTGGACCATGGTAGACATTAAGGGGATCAGCCCGACATATTGTATGCATAAAATTCTGTTGGACGAGAGGCACAAACCTTCCAGGGAACACCAAAGAAGGCTGAACCTCAATATGAAGGAAGTGGTGAAGAAGGAGATTATTAAGTGGTTAGATGCGAGAATCATTTTCCCCATCTCTGACAGCAACTGGGTTAGCCCGGTGCAGTGTGTTCCTAAGAAGGGTGGTATGATGGTGGTAAAAAATGATAACAATGAGCTGATCTCTACAAGAACCGTCACAGGCTGGAGAATTTGTATGGATTATAGGAAATTGAATCTGGCCACCCGGAAAGACCACTTCCCACTTCCCTTCATTGATCAGATGCTTGACAGACTGGCAGGGAGGTCCCACTTCTGTTTTTTGGACGGGTACTCAGGGTACAACCAAATCTCCATTGCACCAGAGGACAGAGAGAAAACCTCGTTCACATGTCCATATGGGATTTTTGCCTTCCAGAGAATGCCCTTTGGCCTATGCAATGCACCCGCCATATTCCAGAGGTGCATGATGGCATATTCACTGACATGGTCGAAGATATAATGGAGGTGTTCATGGATGATTTCTCAGTGGTGGGAAACTCAATCGATGAGTGCCTTACAAATCTGACCCGAATGTTGAAAAGGTGTATCGAGACTAACCTTGTACGTAATTGGGAAAAGTGCCATTTCATGGTACAAGAGGGTATACTCTTGGGACACCTAGTATCAAGCAAGGGAATCGAGGTGGATCGGGCGAAAGTCGATGTGGTAGCAAAGCTTCCACCCCCCACATCGTTCAAAGCAATCAGGAGCTTCCTTGGGCATGCCGGTTTCTATCGGAGATTCATCAAAGACTTCTCAAAAATTGCCAACCCTCTGTGTAAGTTGTTAGAAAAAGATCACCCTTTTGTATTTTCTGATGATTGTAGGGTAGCTTTCGAGGATTTGAAGAAGAGTCTAGTCACAACACCCATCATTGTTTCCCCCGATTGGGAGGAACCGTTCGAACTCATGTGTGACGCCAGTGACTATGCAGTGGGAGAAGTGCTAGGACAGCGGAAAGACAAGATAATGCACCCAATTTACTACGCAAGTAGAACGCTGAGTGAAGTCCAGCTGAACTACACTATGAATGAGAAGGAGATGCTGGTTGTGGTGTTCACATTCGAGAAGATCAGACCATACCTGATTGGCTCTAAGGTAATTATATATACTGATCATGCGGCTCTCAGGTACCTGATCGAAAATAAGGAGTCCAAACCGCGCCTGATTCGTTGGTGCTGCTACTGCAAGAGTTCGACCTGGAGATTCGTGACTGTAAGGGCACGGAAAACCAAGTCACGGATCATCTATCGCGACTTGAAAGAGCTGAAAACTCAGTTGAGGTAGAGGATATTTTGGAAACCTTTCTAGACGAGCAGCTGCTCGCTACAAGCCTTGAGGAAGTGCCATGGTATGCAGACATTGCAAATTACTTAGCAAGTGGTATAGTCCCCTATGACTTTTCCTCTGTGCAAAAGAAAAAATTTTACCGTTACTGCCGCATATATTACTGGGATGGTGTTGACAATATGATCCGGAGGTGTGTCCCCGAGATAGAACAATCTTCTGTTTTGCAGGCATGTCACGCATCGGCATATGGCGGACATTTTGGAGGAGTCAGGACGACAGCAAAAGTTCTAGAAGTCGGGTTCTACTGGCCAACTGTGTTTAAGGATGCACATCAATGGGTGAAGGGTTGTGATGAATGTCAGCAAACCGGGAACATCTCTCGTTGCCATGAGATGCCCATGAACCCAATTCAAGAGGTTGAAGCATTCGATGTATGGGGGATAGACCTCATGGGCCCCTTCATCAGCTCCTATGGAAATAAGTACATACTTGTTGCTGTAGATTATGTGTCCAAATGGGTGGAAGTTGCAGCTCTCTCCACCAATGATGCAAGGGTGGTGGTTGGGTTTTTGAAGAATAATATATTCACCCGTTTCGGGATCCCGAGAGCCATTATCGATGACGGAGGCACGCACTTCTATAATCGAGCCTTCGAGAAATTGCTAGCAAAGTACGATGTGCGCCACAAGGTGGAAACCCCATACCATCCTCAGACCAGTGGACAGGTCGAAGTATATAATAGATAAATAAAGAGTGTGCTGACTAAAACTGTGAACGCCACAAGAATTGATTGGGCGAAAAATCTAGATGACGCACTTTGGGCCTACAGGACCTCTTTCAAAACACCAATTGGTATGTCACCATACAAGTTGGTGTTTGGAAGGGCCTGTCACTTGCCAGTGGAACTAGAACATAGAGCTTGGTGGGCATTGAAATAGCTAAATCTGGACATTGAGATAGCGGGCAAAAATAGAGTCACAGAATTGCATGAGCTAGATGAATTCCGATATCTTGCTTTCGAGAGCACGAGGTTATATAAGGAGAGAATGAAGAGGTTGCACGATAAGAACATTGTTGAGCGAAACTTCAAACCCGGATATTATGGTGTTGCTTTATAATTCAAGACTAAGGCTATTTCCGGGTAAACTCAAGTCACGATGGTCTGGGTCATTTCGTGTGGTCGAAGTGCTCCCTTCAGGTGCCATAGAGATTGCTTCAGAAAAAAATCCCCACACATTTAGAGTCAACGTGCATAGATTGAAACCGTATACGGGCATTGATGAAACCAAAGAAGTGTCAGTGATACATCTGACTGACCTCAGAGGCCGAGCGAGCCTTAAATGCGCTCATCTGCATCGTGCCGCGACGTTAAATCAGGCGTTGCATGGGAGGCAACCCATTGACTTATTGTAATTGTCGTGTCACGACATTAACTAAGGAGCTGGTTGGGAGGCAACCCAACGCGTAGTGAATGTAGAGTAGTTAGAACTGTATTTGACTGTTTGTAAGTACTAACACATGCAAGTGAGATCTAGCGAATGATAAGTCAGGCCAACGTGGGGAAAAAGGTAAAAAAAAGAGGACAAATAGTCGATGCCAGGTGCGCGGCCGCGCTATGCCTGCGCTCAGGCCGCGCTAAACGCCAAGTGTTCTGCCTCCAGGTAGAGCGGACGCGCTACGTTCTCGCTAATTAGGGTTCAGTCTGCCTAGTATCGACACTACAAGTGTGGCCGCACTTCAACCGCGCTCAGGGCCCCGCTAATCGCCCAACAATCTTCCTTACTAGTGCGACCGCGCTCGAATCGCGCTAAGACCGCGCTCGTTAGGTCGCCCGGCGGGCCTTTTGTAGAGTTTAATTTTTTTTATTTTTTTTTATTTTCATTCTCTTTCACTTATTTCTTATTCACCCAACCCTAACCCCCTTTCTCCTATTCCCACAAAAACTTTTCCTCTCCAAAAACTTTTCCTCTCCAAAAACTATTCCTCTCTATTACTACTCCCAAACAAAATCTCAAAATCCCATTCACCCTCACCACCGCCCCAATCTTCCCAAAGATTCAAGCTAATCCCCACCACTCTTCTTCAATTCTCACACTCTTCTCCCACCCCCCCTATTTGTTAGTTTTTCTTTTGAATTCTTGTTTAGGTAGTAATTTTTCTTACTTTTTAGAAGTAAATTGTAGTGTATACTTAGTTGCTTTTGGGTGGTGGCGTCTGTGTAGTTGTTACTCTCAACGTAGTTGGGTGAATTTGGGGCAGTTGTGGTGGAAATTGGATTATAACATGGGTCATAGGGCGGTGAATGATGCCCACAACGTGTTTGTTAAAATGCCACAGTGAGTGTCAATGATAATTGTGACCAATTGTAAAGGTGAAGTATGAGTAACCACAGTTGGGTCACCTCGTTTGTACTGTGCTAATGATGTTCCTTATTGTAGGTAATATGGCACCCCACAGAGAGCGCCAAGCCACTGGTCCTTTATCCAGCGGACACGCAGAATCATATAGACCACGAGCGTCAACTGATGCCCGTTCTTATGATAGCAACAAGTTCGTCTCTGTTGCAGCTCAGGGACAGTTTGCTGAAAAGGAATCAAAGAAACCAATACCAGAAACATAGCGTCTCTCCAGCATGACTGTCCAAACATTTACAATGAGTTGATCTGGCGTAGGTTGGGTTTTTTCTTTGAAGAGTCAGACGAAGGCAATGCGCTGGTAGTGAGAGAATTTTATGCAAACGTTTTGGAGCATATGAATGATGTGGTCACCGTGCGAAAAAGGCCTGTTGACGCCTCTATGGAAGCTATTAGGAGAGCCTACAGGTTTCCAGGTCCCATGGCGGAGATGGAAGACTTCTATGAGGCGTATGGTAGACGCTACACTCAGTAGGAGACGTTCTTCCCAACTATCTATGCACCTGGCAAAGAGATTGTGTGGATGCAATACGGGAAAATTCAAGTCGTCGGCACTAACCTTTGAAGGGAAGTGATGGTTATATCTCATCAACAACCGCCTGATCCCATCCTACAACACCACAGAAGTGAATGCTCCACGTGCTTGTTTGATCTGGTGTTTCATGAATGGACACGACTTTGACGTGGCCAAGCTCATTCATGAGGAGATGTTCACTCACTGTCACATCAAGAGATATAGCTTCTTATTCCCTCCCTTGTTACTAGATAATGCCGTGCAGCTCAGGTGCCAAAAAATTTGAGGATAGATGGCAAAGTGCGGAAAGAGGCTGCCTTTCGAGCAATCAAGGTAACTATTAGGAAGGAGCATGTGGCGGCCGGTGGTGCTAATAGGGAGAATGCCCCTGAGGAGGAGGAGGACGAGCAGGTAGAAGTGGGACATGAGTTGCTCGCTCATGAGCATGTTGCCGACATAGCAGGACTGTCTAGGGTCAGTCGGAGTCAGAGGTCGGGCTATCTGGAGCAGGAGCTGGCAGGGTTGCATACCTCGGCCACTGACTTAGGAACGCGTGTTGATACGGTAGCTGCCCGGCAGGTTAAATCAGAGAAGAAAATCATGGGTTGGCTGAGAGCTCTGGGTCGTGCATGTCATTTGGACCCGGGGATGGTCTCCGATCAAGATTGATCCATCAGGGAAATTCCTTTACCTCACATTGCTTTATTTTGAATGCCATGAGGACATGTCTTCCTTTTAAGTGTGGGGTGGGGGTTACTTCATGGTATGTATATATATGTAGGAACGTGATTGTTTTCTCTTGGTTTTGTTTTGTTTTGTTTTTAGGTTTTGAGTAGCAGTTTAATTATATAAGTCGACTTGTCCCGACGACGGATCTCATTCGACGGGGTTCTTGAGGGTCTAAGTCGACCATTACAAAAAAAAAACATAAATAGGCTGGACGCTTCCTGACGACGGATCTCTTAGACAGTTTTCTTGGGGGAAGTAAGTCTAAAGAAAATACCAAAAAGATTTTCTATTCTAGGTAGTGTAGTAAATCCCCCTTGGTTTTTCTTTGGGTCGCGGTTCTTTTCTAAGGGTTTTGCTTGAACCGGGTGTAGTTAGTTTTTGTTTATTGTGTTTTTAGTTTGTAGGTGGTACTTATAGGCTATGAGCTGAGATAGGAAGAGAATTCATTAGCGTTGTTACACCTGAACACAATAGACACTAGAGTGTGACGCTTAGTCTCAGTTGTTGATTCTTGTTAGAGTGCCTTAAATTGTGTGTTTGTAACTGACTTGAGTACTCAAACGAGAGTGTTTTGATAAGCCATTCTAGAGTGAGTCATGTGCCATGTGTGTGTGAGTTGTATTGTATTCTATGCTCTGCATCTGATGCCTAGAACTTGCCCTGTGTGTTTGCAAAGCGAAATAGTAGTTTTATTCAGTCTTAGAAGTGATATAGGTATTTCTTTGTTAAGCCAGATATATAAAGTATACCCACCTAAATGTGATATATCATAGTCAACCCGGTGGAGCCTATAAGCCTGTTCTTTGGCAACCACATTACAAGTCTTACCCAATTGTTTGAATGGCCCATCTATTTGAACCTCTTTACCTGCCATAAGCACTTGAGTTGTGTGAAATATGTAACAGTTAAAGTGTAGGGTGGCTGGTTTGGCTTTTGAGTGGAACCAAAGAAATAGAGAGAAAGGTACAGTGTTTTGAAAAGAGAAAATAATAAGGGTAAGCGCCACTTAAATGAAAAAAAAGAAGAGAAAAGAATAAATAAATGAAGTTCTTGATAAGTGGTGACTTGATACAACTGTACGTAAAGCAGTTTGGGGTATTATAAATAGAAGTGTAGTAGAATGTCTGGTCTAACATAGTAAGTGCTGAAAGTGAAAGTAAGTGTATTAAAGTGCTTAGGGAGGTTAGTCACTATATCCAAATATATCCTACCCGTCCCTTAGCCTACATTACAACCAAATGAAGTCCTAATTGATCTTAGACTGAATGAGCTCGATTAGTAGAGTAGTACACTACGGGCAAGCCTATGGTGCATCTTTGTGGCATATGAATGTTCTTTATGAGAGTGAGTGAATTTTGTCTACCTGAGTTCCTAATTGTTCTTAATGTTATTACTTGTGGAACTACTCTCTTGTGTGATGTGAGGGCACTTGATTCACGAAGGAAAGGTAAGTCTTGATCTCTGTATGGAGTAAGTTGTGTAAGTATGAATATTGCACGGCACGTGAGAGTCAACTCTTGAGGCAAAAATGGTACACTACTAGGCGCAACTTTTGTGATATGTTCTTGGTGTGACACGTTAGGGGGGTGCTTAGTGAAGGAACCCCTGTAGAGTATGGTGGATTGCTTGGGGACAAGCAATGGTTTAAGTGTGGGGTGTTGATAATAGGCTAGATTCATGTAGTTTAGCAACCATTTATGCCATAACTTTACTATAATTCATTGTTCTAGGAAGGTTAAATGACGAAAAAATGGCTCTAATTGTGAATTTTATGTTTTGTAGGAGCAACTCGTGATTATGAGGACATAGGACAATGTTTGGAGTGAAATTAACGCAAGGAGTCGGAGCGGAGGTGCATGTGAAAGAAGAAAGAAAAGAAGAATAAATAGATAATCCACTCTAGCGTGGGCCAAGCGCGGCCTTAGTGCGGCCACGCTAGAGCAGAATAACCTGGGCAGTTTGAAACGCGATTAGCGCGGCCCAAGCGCGGCCGCGCTAGTCCAGAAAACAGCGACAGTTTGAAACACAATTAGCGCGGTTCGAGCGCGCCCGCTCTACTTAATCCGAAGACCGGTAATTTTAGGGGTAAACTTGAAAGTTTGGGGGCAATTCCACTTAACTTATAAGAGGTCCAGCTCGCCCAAAAAGAGGAGATCAAGGTTTTTATAGTTTTGTTCAAGAGGCAAGAAGAGGCAAGAGGCAAGGAGGAAAATTTTGCACCGGGTTCTACCTTTCTTCCTTGTGTTTTTATCATTTATGATGAATTTTGTTGTTGTTATTATGAAAACAATGATGAGTAGCTAATTTATTTAGTCTAGGGTTTTGATGGAACCTGTTGAAGGATAAACTTCTTGTTGTGTTAATATAGTTTGCCCAGTTTAATCTCTATTTGTTCAACTACATTTCAATTATAGTTAATTGAAGGGCCCTCAATTAGCTGTGCCTATTTAGTATGTATTACTCGGGAGAGAGTGCATATTTAGGTAGTTGTTGAACATCACCATTCCCAAAGTATATGAGGAATCAATAACCGAGGGTTTAAATATGGGATTAGGGATAGCGAAACCTTGGGTGCGATCTAAGTGAGCTATAATAAAAGCCAGCTAGCGTAACTCGGGAGAATGCGTCTAGTAAATTGTCGTAATTACTCGGGAGAGATTCACAATAGTAAGAGTGCTCATGATCGATAGAGAAGATTAGGCAAATCTATATGACACATAACAGGAAGGGATTCCATCAATAGGAGAAATCACAACCTTAGACCCTTTTCTTATTTGTTTACAACTCAGTCTTAGTTAGCTCTTAGTTTGATTAATCTTATTCAGTCATAGTTAGTAGAAATATCACCAATTGTTATTCAAAACATCTGAGAAGTTGATTACGGAGAATTTATTGAGTTTGGCAAAAGTAATTGATAGGTTAATTCCCTGTGGGATTCGACTTTGGGCTAAATACCCGGATTATATTTGCAATGACCGCCTAGTCCTTTTTATAAGGCATAGTTGGGCGTGATCAATGGTTCTGCAGAGAATCATGGCATGGCTTTCGCAAATATTGTCGCGGTTGCTGGCTGGTGTGGCAAAAGTAATTATAACTGGATTTCTCCTTCTTTTTGGCTGTACTCTCTGCTACACATTGTTTATTGTAACATCTACAGGTCGGGAATAGGATTTTTACTACCACATTCTTTTTCCAATTACATGTTGAAATATCAATGGCTTCCTACTCGACTTACTGGTACGTTTAGGTCTTCGACCTGGTGATGGTATTGGGGAATGGTGAATCTTGAAGATGGCCTAAGTTCTTCCTGTGGAACTTTTATTCTAAAGTGGAAGAACTTCAATCTATATGGTAGATTGTATAGACTGTAAGATGGTGCTTTGACATTTTATCCCTTTGAAACAATGATTATTTTAATTATTCAATTGTATGTTTGGTATTTCTGTTTTGCTTCTCAGTCTATTCTATGGTTATTCAAAGCTAATTTGATTGTTTTAGCGTGATAGAGTTTTGGTGAACTGATGCAAGTTTCTGGTAGACAACATGTAGAGTAACAAGACTTTGATGGAATATAAGATGATCAAAATCGGTCTATTTCTGGCATCATACCCATAGTTAGCTTATTCATCCCAGTTAGCAGTTTCAGATCCGTATCAAGGTCACGATTGATATCGTAGCATCAAGATTGTCACTATCATCAATATCAATCTCACCAAGAAGAAAACCTCTAGGCTTGTTATCCAGGAACTTATTCAAAAATACCATAATGAAAGGAACATAGGAGTTTGTCGCTTGGTATTTGACCAAATAGGATCGTCCAGTTCCTACAGAACCTATCGCTAAAATACCTCTAGAAGGGGATAAGGCTAATCGGAGCGAAAAGAGTTTTCTATGAGATGGGAAATGAAAATTATTTTCCCCACACGAAGTTTGTGAATAAGTGATTCTCTAATAATGAGCAAGGAATAACCGTCTTTTTGCAAAACAAGATGGATTGAGCGGAGGGTCTCTTGGAAACAACCTCTCTAATCTTCATCAGGTAAGGATAGGATCTGCGTATACATTATCTTCCCCAGATCCTACTTATAAAATTACACAGGGTTTGTTGTCGATGGAATATAAGATGAATACCGAATTACTAAGATTTTCGGTTGAATTTATTCCTTTTTCCAGTGTATTTGTTATGATTAAAGAAGTTATTTTTCATAGAAAATATTAATTTTTTAAATATGTGATTGGCGAGTGGAGAATATTTTTTTAAAAGAATATATATTAAAGATGAACAATATTATTAGCAAATCAAGAAATATTTTGGGTATTAATATTAATAATATATAAGTATTTATTGGAGCAAGTAATTTCAATTAACAGTAAAGATAGTTGTTAGAAAAATGATTGAGAAGTCATTTTCCTCTTTAATTGAAAGAAAAATACTTTCGTTAATCAAATACTAGAAACTGACTTCCTTATAGGATATTTTACCAACATAAACTAAGGAAAAGAGAAGATAGTATTTTGAGTTTGTGAGGGAATTTTATGCCAGAGTATGTAATTATGTGTACACAGAACTTAAAGAACAAATCTCAGATTTTATTACAGTATACTCTTTCTGTCTCTCATCTCGAATTTGTATGAAATATAAATAGTAAAAATAGATATTGTGTGTTTAACTCGATAAAAAAAAAAATTGGTGTTTGTATAAGAAATTGTAGAAAATGTATTACGTGTTATATTACTTTATTTTTTTCATTACATCGAGGGAGAAGACGAAGGAGAAAGCAAATATTACGCTATAAAGTTTGAATCCTCGCAATATCATTAGTTTCTTATTTGTTGCAATATTAATAGTTTGACTTAGTTAACCTTGTTGGATCTCTTCCCGTTTGTCCATAGATTTTTTTTTCTTTTTTCCGGATTTCAAAAAAAACGTATTTGTCCATTAAAATTTATAAGTTTTTGGAGAATTTTCGAAAATGAATGATTCAAAAACCATAAAGTAATTTTGACCACTTTTTCAAGTTTTTCGAAAAAAAATATTTTTTTTACACTCACAAATTTATAATATTTTTTTAAGTGAAATACATCTTCAAACATAAATTCAAATTCAATATTATTTTTTAACTTAATTTCAAATACTAACTTTTTTTAAAAAAAAAATCACATTTTTTATGTTCAAATGCCTACTTATCAATTTTATGAAAAAAAGTAGAAGTAAAAAAGGATCTTCTATAAATGAAAAAAGTAAACGATAGAATATACACAATACAAAAAATTTAATCTAAAATCGTTTACTTTAATAAGTGTAAAAAATATTTACATAATTAAACTTAAAATGTAATTACTTACAAAATTATTGATAAGCACTAAAATAGCTAATCTGCTAAAAATAATATTCTAACGATTATCACGGGTTAAAATTAAATGATAATGTTAAAATATCTACATTGTTATGAAATAATAAAAGAACAAGAACAATATTACAGAGAAAGAGAGAGAGGAAATTGTTATTGAATTTTGGGATGATTTACAATGGGCTAAGACCTCTCTATTTATAGGGGGGAAATGACTTAGCTACAAAGTAGAACTCTTTAAAAGATAGACATTCACTCTAAATAGAGTTCTATTTATAACACTCCCCCTTGAATGTCTATTCAACAAATAATGTGTCTCGTTAAAACCTTAACTAAAATAAAACCCAATGGGAAAAAAAATTCTAGAAAAGGAAAAAGAGTACATGTATTTAGAAATGCGCCTTTTGGTTGCCTCGTTAAAAACCTAGCAAGGAAAACCCAGTGGGACAAAACCTTGTAAGGGAAAAAGAATGCAACGCGCATTAACTCTCCCTGATGAGAGCATCAATTCACATCCTTGAGCCTTCGCATCCCAATCTTGTGTATTAGCTTCTTGAAGGTTGACGTTGGTAGAGATTTTGTGAACAAATCAGTCATATTATCACTTGACCGAATTTGTTGCACACTAATATCACCATTCTTTAGAAGATCATGTGTGAAGAATAACTTTGGTGAAATATGTTTTGTCCTATCTCCTTTTATGAATCCTCCCTTCAATTGTGCTATGCATGCTGCATTGTCTTCATACAAAATCGTGGGTAGTTTGTCACACTTTAAACCACATTTGTCTCGAATAAGATGTATTATAGACCTCAACCACACGCATTCTCGACTTGCTTCATGAATAGCAATTATCTCTGCATGATTAGATGAAGTAGCCACGATCGATTGCTTAGTTGATCGCCAAGATATGGCAGTGCCTCCACAGGTAAACACATAACCTGTTTGAGATCGGGCCTTGTGTGGATCAGATAAATACCCAGCATCGGCATAACCAACAAGATCGGGACTGCAATTATTGCCATAAAATAAGCCCATATCAGTAGTTCCTTTTAGATACCGCAATACGTGTTTGATTCCATTCCAATGTCTCCTTGTAGGAGCAGAGCTATATCTTGCTAAGACATTGACTGAAAAAGTTATGTCAGGCCTTGTAGTGTTGGCAAGATACATTAGTGCACCAATTGCATTAAGATATGGTACTTCAGGACCAAGTAGCTCTTCATTCTCTTCTCGAGGTCGGAATGGATCCTTATTCACATCAAGTGATCGAACAACCATCGGAGTACTTAATGGATGTGCTCCATCCATGTAAAACCGTTTCAGTACCTTTTCTATGTAGGTAGATTGACGCACAAAGATCCCGTTTGCCAAATGTTCAATTTGTAAACCAAGACATAATTTTGTCTTTCCGAGTTCTTTCATCTCGAATTCTTTTTTTAAATAATCAATTGCCTTTTGGAGTTCTATAGGAGTTCCAATAAGGTTTATGTCATCAACATATACGGCAAGTACAACAAATTCCGATGTTGTTTTCTTTATAAAAACACATGGACAAATGGCATCATTTATATAACCTTCCTTTAATAAGTACTCACTAAGACGATTATACCACATACGTCCTGATTGCTTTAGACCATACAAAGATCTTTGTAATTTGATTGAAATATTTCCCGGGACTTTGAATTATGTGTGTTAGGAATTTTGAATCCCTCGGGAATTTTCATGTATATCTCATTATCAAGTGAGCCATAAAGGTAGGCGGTAACCATATCCATTAAATGCATGTCAAGCTTTTCATGGACAGCAAAACTAATGAGATAACGGAACGTTATAGCATGCATGACGGGTGAATTTGTCTCTTCATAATCGACACGAGGCCTTTGTGAAAATCCTTGTGCAAAGGCGTGAATTATATATTTGTACCTCATTTTTCTCATTCCTCTTGCGTACAAAGACCCATCTATAGCCAACAGGCTTAACACCATTAGGTGTTTGGACTACAGGCCCAAAAACTTCACATTTCGCAAGTGAATTCAGCTCTGATTGGATTGCTTCTTGCCATTTTGGCCAATCATGTCTTTGTCGACATTCTCCAACAGATTGAGGTTCAAGATCCTCATTATCTTGCATAATGCTAGATGCAACATTATATGCAAAGACATAGTCCACCACTATATCGACTCGATTCAAATTTGTCTCAATATCGATTGGATTTATTGATAGTTCTTTATTATCTTGAGTCTCGGGCTCATTGGTTTCCTCATGAATCTCAGAATTTATTAAATCGTGGATTTCTTCATGAGACTCTTTCGTAGTGTCATTTTGATCATTTATTTTCCTTTTTCTAGGATTTCGATCCTTAGAACCCAATGGTCTGCCACGTTTTAGGCGTGCTTGTGACTCATTAGCTATGACACTAGAAGATTGTCCAATAGGGACATCAATACGGATTGGAACATTCTCAGCAGGGATATGTGATTTTGTTATCCTTTTCAAATCCGTAAATGCGTCTGGCATTTGATTTGCTATTCTTTGCAAATGAATAATCTTTTGCACCTCTTTTTCACAAATAGTGGTACGTGGATCAAGATGAGATAATGATGGATTTTTCCTCAAAATTTCCCGTTTGGTTTCATCAATTTCTCCCCCTAATTTTGGGGAAAATGTCTCATCAAA